>KL285614.1:2767-12771 GCA_000699545.1 Podiceps cristatus
TCTTAAATGTAGGTGCAAAACATTTTTGATTTCCTCTCTTCATGCCAGACAAATGAAATGACATTTGCTTACTGTATTACATGCTGGAGTAAAAGCATCTTTGAGAGTACTAGTTGATTCATTTTCTCCATGAAATTAACCAATAAAAGTTCTTCCAGATAGGCCTATTTCTTTCAGTTTCCCAGGAGATTTCCTTTTTTTTTCCTCCATGCTGTCTGACACAAGTCACAGTAAAAATCAAAAGCAAACCCCAAATCAAAAGGGAAGCTGCAGTCACAGAGCTACAGCAACAATTAAAACCAGGTTCATTGCAGATGGTGAAGGAGACGCCCACAGCCATGGAGAGAAAGACCACTTTCTACACACCAGAAAAATCACTTAAGGAAAACCTTTAGGTCATGTTTCTCAGAGGTTATTTTAAAAAGCTGTAATCCATTAAATTTGAATGTGATCATCAAAACTTGTTTGAGGATTTAGTTGAAGATCAAGATCCTGCAAAAACCTTCTCTCTTGATAGGTGAAGTTATTGGGAGTAGGGCTGGCAGCGTCTCTGAACATTGCTTACTCATGTCTCATAATTTAAATGATAACATGTTCTGGGCTAACCTAGTAAATCATGTATACGCTGGCCTATGCACACAAACGGGGAGGGGGTGTGTGTGCACAAGTATGCACTTATATTTGCTGTTATCAATTTTTTTTTTGTCTTTCTCTGATGATTTAGCAATATCTAAATGCAGGCAAAATGTGGATGAAAACCATTATGACAATAGTTAAGTCATGCTGAAATTTTGAAATCTTTATTAGCAGATGAAATCCTGGAGCATCATTCTCCCAGATGGGACTGGAGAGGCACAAGTAGTAATTCATCACTGAGAGGTAAAACTGTCGAGTACTTGCTTGTGGTTGGCTTTGACCCACTGATTCTTCAAGTAAAGAGTCAGCTCTGTATGTGACATGATTACAATATGTAGGATAGTGTAGGAATAAAGGAGCACGGGGTTTTTTTCAGATTTTTTAACCTCTTTTTTTTTTTTTTTTTTTTTAATTGGCAGTAAAGCAGTAAGGCACTTAAAATGCAAATGATAACAATAAATGGGGCTTTGCTCTATATTTATGGCTTGTGAATAAGGATTGCACAAAGATGGTAACTTTTAATTTTACATTAACCCAGCTTGAATCCACAGTGAGCGAGGCGCTGAGCTTGTGTGATGGCAGTTTGGCGAGCCTTGCGTACGGGGAGAGATGAATCAATTTCTCTCTGAGCCTTGCAGTGGATTGTCCCCCGCGAAATAATCTAAACCTGTCAAATTGTGACAGCTTGCTCTACCTGCACAAATAACACCATTTTGAGAAATCAAGGACTGCTGATA
Organism: Podiceps cristatus; assembly: GCA_000699545.1. Classification (NCBI taxonomy): domain Eukaryota; kingdom Metazoa; phylum Chordata; class Aves; order Podicipediformes; family Podicipedidae; genus Podiceps; species Podiceps cristatus. Next base: position 4,141 of record KL285614.1, read on the forward strand.
TTGCTGTAATAGATCTAAAAGTGCATACTGATGTGATCTGCCGTTTTCTGCGAGACAGCATTTGAAGCTGCTAGTACTCTGAGTATTTCTGCTGCATCAGCTTATCATCTAAGAAATGTGGATCAGGTTTTTTGAAGGAGTTCAGCATTGAACAAATCTCCATCTTGTCTAGCTCTGATACTTCAGATCCTAATACATGAGAACCTGTAACAAAAAAATCTCCCATGCTTTAAAAGCCACCACAGGCTTAAGCAACTGCCTGGAGAACATTCTTCAGCATCCTGAACATAGCCGGTACTGAAATGTGGTGTCCACAAACTCTGTGATAGCATGGACAAACAAATATACTAGATCATAGAATCATAGAATTGTAGGGGTTGGAAGGGACCTCAAGAGATCATCGGGTCCAACCCCCCTGCCAAAGCAGGCTCCCTAGGACATATCACTGAGGTAGGCGTCCAGGCGGGTCTTGGATATCTCCAGTGAAGGAGACTCCACCACCTCCCTGGGCAGCCTATTCCAGTGCTCTGTCACCCTCACTGGGAAGAAGTTTTTCCGCATGTTCACTTCTCAGCTTCCAGAGTCCTAAAGAGGTTTCCAGACCACTCAGCCATATTCTTTGTGTTTGCATAGCGCTTGGTAAATACAAGGTTTTTTTCAGTGTTTTGGCCAAAATGAAAACTGAAGGGGAAAAATCTTAATTATAATCAAAGTAAGGTGGCTATCATTGATAGTTTTTCAATGATTCCAGGCTTCAAAAACTTTGCTTTGGTTAACCTGAAACTATTTCTCCAACGCAAATTAAAATACATAAATTTCATGGGGTTTTGGTTTAGTTTTGTTTAAATATTTTTTAAACACTGTTTTAAAAAGAAAAATGCCAGTTAAAAATAAAAATCTGGAAATCTAATTTTGAAGTATTTTGAAAAAAAAATCCACTTTTTAAAACTGAAAATATTTTTAGTCAGCTTTAAGAGGACATTGCCAACAAAATGAAACTTAAAGATTTCTGAAACATCTTTCCTAAATTGTTCATTCATGTTATTTATTTTTTGTGATTTGAGCACAACTGTAAATCTAAGTAAACAGCATCTAGCTGCGTCTCTGTTCTAAATACAGTACAATGGACAAAGAAGTTTAATTTATCCTTACGGTCTCTGGAGACTTAATGTATTTTTAAAACACTATTGGTTGCCTTGACACTGTGACAGTAGCCAATTATTTTAAAAAAGCATTTGCTTGCTTAGAAGAAGTGCAGTTGACCTTGATACTGCAGTGGCCTCAGTAGGAAAGGATGGTCAGAGGCCAAAGTGATGGCTGACGTGGGAAGCAAAGGCAGTCCATAAAGCTAAAATTTTACTTTTTGTAGCCTTCCGATAGAAGTAAAGAAGCAACGCTTAAGTGAATGATCTGTGAAGAGCCGGTAAAGAGTGAGCATGACCGAGTTGTAAAGGAATATAAATCTGGACATTGCAGTTGCCCTTCCTGAGTCAGAACAACATCAAGAGGCTCAACAAGGCTGTGTTTCTGCCCCCCTTAACGTCGCACGTGATACAGGGTAAGAGACTTTTCCCTGAAGAATTTACAGTCTCAAATGATTAGCTAAAAGGTGGGGCTGATGCAGTATTTGTCTTGGCATTTCACGAACAGCTTTACCAGAAAGGGTAAAACAACATGTCCAGAGTAAGTACGGGGCAGAGTTGGAAAATGACCAGATTGGTTGAGATTCAGTTTATTGCTTTTTTTGCCATAAGGTAATCCATCTTCCTCTTTGACTTATGCTGTGCATTTTTTCAGGTGCTGAGTGAATAACTTACTTTGAAAATCCAAACTAATAATGGACATAAAAATCGTGGTAAATGATAAGATGCAATAAGACAAGTCATATCTTCCCTAATGACAGCATAATGAACTGAATTTAAAATGAAATCCTATCATGAACAGTCACGGCACATTAGACAATGAAATTTCTTGTTAAACTGACTTTTTAAAAGCACTTTGCAAAAAGTGAAAATGAAACAAAATTACACAATATTGTTGGAAGCCGCTTGGAGCCAGATCCTAGTAACGTAGGGGTAAAACCCAACCTGCTTCAGTATTTTGCTTAAGCAAGGACATAACCTCTAAAAATGTCAACTGTGAATTATTTGTCATCAAAATATTTTCAGCAAGATTTAACAGCTGATATCACCATTTATTGTCTACAATAGTGTACCCATCAAGAACAGATGGAAGGAGAAATATAAAGAGGGGTGGTGGGGGTGTTTCTTTCCTTTTGGTGATTGCTGCTTTACATGGATCCCGTAGAACAGTGAGAAACATGAGGCCCCCACTTGTTATTCTGAAGAGAACATTTCAGGAACAGCAAGCAGGGAGATTTCCTAAGGATGACCAAAAGGAGGTGCAGGGAATGGAAAAGACTGGGGAGGTGCTTGTTTTTGTTGGTAAGTGTTCCACAACAACCCTTTTATAGATCCCCGTACTGTTGTCATTGCCATCTTCAAAGCAAATTAAACATAGCTTTCTCATCAGCTGTGATTATTGCAAACTGGACTTGGCATGAAAATTTTGATCGTAAAAAAGTACGAACTGTACAGGTCCACTTCTCAGGGAGGACCATCAGGATGTAGGTTCCTATTGCTCATCAGTCCCTTAGGAATCATCCAACTGAAGCTGCTTTGAAAATGGGGCCATAAACTCCTAAGTCACCCAAGCGCTTTTAAAACATTTACCCTTCATATTTTCTTTATTTACAATCTGAATGTTCCATATTATTTTGACCTGTTCTATACTAAGTATTAACGGCATTTTTGCCCTGAGAGAGATTACAATACCTTTTAAAAGATTTTTTTTTTCTTCTTTTGAACAAAAAGGTGCACTGCAAACACAAGATTATTATTCCAGCAGTATTTACAAAAATAACAGATATACAAATAAAATGTATTACATTTTATTAGGAATGGGGATTTTTTTTTTTTTTAAATTCATTTTAAGAAGGATCATCTGTTCTATAGTTATTTCAATGCATGGGTTATTCATCTAATGATTACGTGCATGTTGGCCAGAAGAGAGCACAGTGCATTGTAGAGGAAGCTGTAAAAAGGCTAGTAAACACAGATTTATGTAGTTTTAAAGGAGGCAAAAAGAAGAAAATACACTGTTCTGAATGATGCACAATGCTGGATATCATCAGTCTGCATTTCTGAAAGAGCTGCATGTGTAGTTGCTGTCATTGTTCCCAGCGGGGGTTCTTGCACCAACTTCTTTTGAAATCTGACCATTAGAGATTATTTTGATCGACCCTTGAGTGCAAACATAAAAGCTAAAGTAAACTGTTTCATCAATACTGGTTTATAATTTTAGTCCAAAGATGTCTAGGGTGCGTGCATACAGGGACCAGCTCTGAATAGAAGGTAATTGTGTATCTTATTCAATGTACGTATCTGGCATACACTGTTTAGGATTGATATTTGGGGAAGAAAAAGTGAAATGGAGAGGATGCTGCCTGGAAGACACGTATGATTTTAAAGAATTGGTTAAATGTTAACTTGGTTCATTTGAACTAAGAAAAAATGGGATGGAGAGGTTTGTTCTCATTTTACTGTGATGAAAATAGACCTCGATTCTGGTATCACTTCCTGTGCTAGTCTGCTGCCTTTACTTTTGTTGTTCTGGGTTTAAAGCAATGGAAAGAAAATTTGGGCTATACTGTTTATGCCAGCTGGTAACATGCGCTTTTAGCCAAAAATCATTTTGCTGGTCAACCAAAGCATTTACCAATGAATTGTCAAATTCCCAGTTCTTTTAACCCTGAAATGAGTTTTTCAACTACTGTAGTAAGAGCTATGGAGCAGTGAAGACACAAGTGGTCCCCTCATTTTGCCATTCCATATGGTTAAGCAAAAAATAACTTGTTTCTACCTTCAGCAGATCATAGGAACTAACAAGCTGGTAGCGAAATAAAGGTTCCCAGTAGGGTTAAGGATACAGAACCAATGTGATAATAAAAATGCACTAAGCATGTTAAGCAAAAGCAAGCTCTGCTTTGGCAGGAGTCCTAGAAGTAGTGAACTGAGCTAGATCAGCCTTGGCTGAAAGACCAAATAGACTCAGCAATATTTAGCATAAATAGTATTTCCCACTGTAGTTTCAGTTGCAGCCTTGGAGCTTTTAAAACTCTGCCTGTCCTTTAAGCATCTTCCTGTTCACAGGATGAATTTCATCAAGAAACACTAAGCTTTTAAAACAAAGAACAAAACAGCACATGAAAAACAGTGCATAAAAACCTTTTAACCTGGTGAAATTTTAGTTGCATGTTAGGGGTTAAGTGGTGGGAAACAAAGGGAGAAACTACACTAGCATTCTTGAATGGCAATATTGTACTTGAGAGGAAAATAAGTCACAATTACGAAGCAATCTTCATTGTATTTCTACAAGTAGTCACTTGTATAACGCTAAGCATAAGGGGCTGAAGCTCAGACTAGCATCCTTAGAGCAAGCTATTTGGATAGGTTGAATCCCAGTGCCACTCCAGTCCGTTTCATTCATTAAACATAAAGCAGAAATAGGAGTATACGTCTGTGTGCATACGTGCATGCTTCAGACTAGTGTGTTAATGACTGCAGAGGAGTATTGAAGGAAGCAGGCAAACAAAGTTTGTGATGACGTACCAGCTGACGCACCAAGTAATGCAGCACAATCGTTTCCAAGCAGTTCCTGGGAAGTTCCCACCACTTTGCCATAGCCATTGGTGATGCATCAGGAAACCTCAGATTACCAGGATGATGTTAGTGATTTTGTTCTCTAACAGTGTTGTCCCTGACAGAGGGTGGAAAGGTAAGGACTGTTAATGGGAAGGGAAGACTTTTTTCTGAGCTGTGTGAATCAGTGGTCAAGGCTGGCAGGGTATGGAGAAGAGCGCCACGAATGTCTGACTGCACTTGGTGGAACGGAGAAGTGATCCTCGCAGAAGAGAAACTGGAAAATTTCTTTTGATAGGCCGAATTGAGTAGAAATTTGACTGAGGAGGAATAACAGCTGGACATGTGAGAGAGCACTTTAAAAGTAATAGACTTTGTGTGTAGAGCTAAATAACTGGTAATATTTTGTATCTGTAAGCATGTACAGTCAGCTTTTTAAAAGGGAGAAGAAACGTCAAAAGAGTTAAAACTACTATTCGGGATGCAATAGCTGCAAGGGTGACATGGGGTCCCATAAGTGGGATAAGTGAAGAAAGAATTATCAGGCTAGCCAGAAATTATTTAGGCAGCTTTCTCATCCCTTCCCCTGCAGTAAGTTGTGTGGGGAGCATTGCTTCCCTTCCATAGCAGCCGGCCAGTACCTAAAGGGGGGCTACAACAAAGCTGGAGAGGGACTTTTGACATGTAGTGATAGGACAAGGGGTGATGGCTTTAAACTGAAAGAGGGTAGATTTAGGTTAGATAGAAGAAGAAAGTTTTCCCTCTGAGGGTGGTGAGGCCCTGGCACAGGCTGCCAAGAGAAGCTGTGGCTGCCCCATCCCTGGCAGTGCTCAAGGCCAGGTTGGACGGGGCTCTGAGCAGCCTGGTCTAGCACAAGGTGTCCCTGCCCGTGGCAGGCAGTTGGAACTAGATGGTCTTCGAGGTCCCTTCCAACCCAAACCATCCTAGGATTCTATGATTTCCAACCATAAAAATCTCAGTAGGAAGAAAAAATTCAGTGAAGAAGTGATGACAGCTCAGGGAATGGAGTTTATAATGGAAGCAATGAAGCAACTTTATCTTCAGAAAATATTTGTGCTTCCATAATATATATCTGCTATTTTATTTTATCTACATTAGTGAAAAATAGTATCTCTTAAATTTATTTTTAAGCTAGTTCCTGAAAGAAACAATACATATATGATTCTTGGGTCTTTTTCCTCCCCAGTTACCAGCTGGCAACTTTTGAAATAGGGATAGATAGAAAGTAAATTAAATTTCTACAAGCTAATAGTAAAAATTGATATCAGATTAAGAAGGAGAGACCCAGATAAGTCCTCAAGGAAAAGTCAGGCTGAATTCTGGCACCGTACACTTGTTCTGTGGGAGTAATTTGCTGGGAAGTGTGTTTGCCTCCAGACCGGTTTCATTTCAGTAGAGATTGCATCTTACCTGCAGAGTTCACACCTGGAGGCAGAGGAGGAGTGAAGGGGAAGTAGGGAGGGAGGAACGGCGTTACTGCTAACAGAGAGTGTGGGGGTCAGAGGAGAAAAGACACAAATCTGTAGGGAACAAGGCTTATGGGTTCTGCTGCGCAAGGAACATCTTGTTTACTTGTGGGAGAACATCCCAGAGTAAACCTGTGACTGTTTGTTGGAGTGGGTGAAAATAGAGCAGACCCCTTTGGATTTCACCAGAGACCAGCACAGTGTTATTGAATGTGCACCAAATTTTTTCAGGTTAATGCTCAATAGCCAAAATGATCAAAGCTAAGGGCCTTGAGTTAGCCTCAATTTAAGCCTTAACTGCAATTTTGGCACATAGTGAACCGACTTTTGGGGGATATAAACATCCGAATTCCACCTGTATCAGGGGAGATGATCAGCATATTTGAAACTTGGGTCCCATTTGTATTGAAACATGGCTTTGGTAGTCTAACTTGATGACAACAGTTTGAAAATATGCACAGTGTGCACTTCCCTTCAGGCCTCGTGCTGGTATTTCTCATTTCCCATAGCTGTGCCCTGTCATGGCACTGTAAAGGACACTGGTTCCTATTCTAGCTTTTGCTCCACAGCTGAACTAGGGCTGAACCTGCAGAGCTGTGGGGTTGTGAGCGCAGAGCTCCTCTTGGCCTTTGCACCGTAACATTTGCCAAGTCCTGCCACAAAGCCCCAGACCTGCTTTTGTGTTCCCAGCGAGTGGCAGAATATAATTACAGAATCATAGAATCATTAAGGTTGGAAAGGGCCTCTAAGATCATCCAGTCCAACCATCAACCCACCACCACCACACTGCCTGCTAAACCATGTCCTGAAATGCCATGTCTACATGTTTTTTGAACACCTCCAGCGATGGTGACTCCACCACCATGCAATTCTGTTTCACCGAGACGCAATGTCTGGTATGCCTCCGGCTGCCCAGCTGAGCGCCTGCCTCCTTCATTACCCTTTGACGTATATCCAGCAAGAGCTGTGGCCGCGCAACGCAACGGCAGCGTGGTCGGTTCTCCATCAGCAAGGAGGGCAGGTGGGAGAGGGGGAGAGACAAGAGACAACAGCTGGATTCGAACACAAGGGAACAAAAAGAAAAATAGCACATCACGAATAGTGATTGCAGTATGTTGCCTCCATACTGTTTCCGTCTGTTGTGTTTGTCTTAAAGCTTTTAGAAAATACAGAATTTTTTTAAACATGAATGTCAAACTTTTGATCATATTCTTACTAACCTGTCCTTTTGATCTAGTCTAACATAATTTTCTATAGTATTTATCTTCCAGCATGTCTCTCCGTCTAGTTTTGAACTGCTATAAATTGAATTTTACACAGTTCATTCTCAAGGCTATTTCATGATCCAATATCTAAGACAGAACCTCTTCCATTTTTGCTGTTTCCCTACCTAAGTTTGACCAAAATATTTGTTAAGTCTCTCCAGTTACTCTGTGTTTATATTGAGTTTTACATTTGGTTAATTCTCTCAGCACTAAAAAATTTCCCCCAATGGGGAAAATTTTATTTTTACTTTCTCTTAATAATTCCTTATACATGTACTTTATTTCCATGAAAATACACACATGTTTTTACTGAAAAGGGTTATTTCTTTTCTTTTGTTAGTGCTTATGGAGAAAGGTAAGTGTCTCACATAAACCCTTTCCTGGAAATTCTGAAGTGGATCTTTAATATCAGGATGGAAGTAGGTTCCTAATAAAAGAAAAAAAAAAAAAAATCCCTCCATCCTCAGCCTGCAAATGTCTAGGAACTGAAATGTTTACATGCCTGTTATTGCCATCACTTATACAATCTAATTCTACTGTGCTGGGACCACCACTCTATAAATTTCAATTATACTATTAGCAATAGCTCTTCAGTGCAGTAATTGGTACACTCACTTTATCTAATGGAGTATTTTTCCTCTAATTGACTTCAATTTTATCATATAAATGTCAAAGCCAAGTTTTCCTATAATAACCTATTATCTCTGCTGTTCTAGCTCACTGCACTCATGAGAAACAGAACAATAATAATCTTTTGGGATAATGAAGGACAGCAGCTTAATTCACAAAGTGCTGAAAAGAATGACAGCTACTTCTTACCTGTCAAAACCAGAAACTTTTAATATATTCATTTAATTAAACTATAGGCCCCATTCACATGATATTTTTCCTCTTACTATAATATCAGGATGAATCCAGCTTTTGCTAGAAAATGAGAATATCTAGTGTTTAGATGATGGACTTCCTATGAATGTTTTTAGACAAGTATTCCCATTACCAGAGGCTTTCAACTTTCTCTCCTTACTCTATATAGTGTAATCAATTGTAGCACAAGAAATAGGCTATTATACCATGACACGGGAGTGGCAAAGACACAAAGAAAGAGGCTTTTTAATGTATAGATGAATTTTTGAGAATAAATATGGCGGGGGGGGGGGGGGGGGGGGAACAGAGTAAAAC
>KL285615.1:0-29421 GCA_000699545.1 Podiceps cristatus
AAGAAAAGAAAAGAAAAGAAAAGAAAAGGTGTTATATTGACAAATACCAGCCACAATAACTGAACTTATTCCCTCCTCTTATGCAGTGTTAGTTACTGTGACAGAGTTCTTGTGAGTGTAGCAAAACATCATTTTTAGACAAGTTGCAGATGAAATTTTTAATAAGTGTTTCTCAAGTTCTATAGAGATTTATGGCAATTTGACAAAATTTATTTTTTCCCTTTCTTGGTGCAAATCATATGTAGCAGGCATACATGCAACACTGTGGAGGTGCTCTGCTAGGGTGCACCTAGTACTGACATTAATTTCATCCAACGATTCCTGTGGTCCTTGGTGAAGGATATGTGACAATTTATATCTGTGTTTTAATATTTGTTTTCTTGCTCTAAACTGTATTGCAAACCTTATTAAAATAAAAAGCTGAATTTATTAAAACAATAAAGTGATTAAAACAGTCTTCAGCAACAAAATGAAAAGATACACAACCATTACAATCTTAATTGTAATTAATGTAATGAAATTTAAAAAAGAAAACTATGCAAGGAGAAGGTTTTTTAGTGCGGATTTAGAGGTAAAAACAAGCTTTCATGAAGCAAGTTTTTGAAATGCAGCCCTACTGCAAAGCCTAAGATGAAAACCAGCTCAGTGTGGATGAAACACTGGCTGTGTTTGCCTCGCTCGCAGAAGCACGGGGTAAGGCAAGACGTGCTCCCTGGCCCTTGTGCCAGGCCTCCACCTATATCTCAGGAAAGCTGCCCTCATCATGCTCTCGCGGGGTGCTCCTTCATCACGGAAACTCTCCCTGTCTCCTGCTGCCTTGGTGCAATGAGGTCAGGCTGTCTGGGAAAGGACACACACACGATGTATTTTTCCATCTGTAACTCCATGGATCGTGGTCCCTCTGGATGACGGACCAAAGCACGCGTGAGCATGGCTGTATGCGTGCCACCCATGGTGCTGACTGTATGCAGTAAACCTGTGCTAAAATGTTGCAAGAATTCAGGTCTTTTTTTTACCCCCAGTTCTTGGGAAGTTCCCGAAGCCCGCTCTTGAACACAGGCTTGCCATCAGTCACTTGGCCTGACTGCTATACTCGAAGCATAAACATAGTCAGCTGGCAATAGCAAAGAGAAAAACCACTTGATGAGCAGCAACAAAAAGAAAATATTACTTTGTGTGTGTGCGCCCTGTTGTAAAACCAGTCATTTTTACTTTGCAGTTTTAACCCCACAGAGTCTTTCCATTCCTGTGGCATCCAGATGTTCCCACAGCCCAAAACAACATTGTTATGGCTGCCGTTAGCCAACTCTAGTCTCTGGGGTTTTAATTGCTAGGTTGGGTTTTGGGTACCTGGTGAAGGAGTCCAGCTGAGCTCTGCGGTGGGATCACTGCTGAGCAGGCAGTGCCGGCCAGTGCTCAAAATGAGAAACCAGCCTGATAGACTGTTTACTTTGATGATTTTGCTACTGTAAGTATTTCAGATACCCACGAGATGGTGCTATTATGCTTTGGTTGAATCTTGCAGCAAGGCTGGAAAGATGAAAAAGAGAAAAAGTAGCAGGGAGATTGAATTGGGAATACATCAGGGACGTTGAATATATTCAATTTGCAGTTACCATATTTTTTTTGACAAGTATAGATGGAACTTAATTGTAGTGAACAAAACCCTCATAAAAATATCTTAGTGGAGGACAGCGGAGTACAATAGACAAGCATTGGTATCTCACATATCTACAGGAGGAAGCCTGATACCAATTTTTAAATATCAAATTCAACCTTTCAGTTTATAATAAAAGATTCCTTTCCAACCAAATCTTATCTAGATTAAAGCTCTCCATTATAGACCCTACAATAAAGCAATACTATCATTATGATGAGAGGATATAGGGTTTTTTGTTATTTGTTTGTTAAGGATTAGAAGGGAAGACAGAGTCATTTGCTGCTGTCATGTTGTCATGGTTTAACCCCAGCCAGCAACTATGTACCACCCAGCTGCTCTCTCACTCCCCCTCTCCCCTGCTCAGTGGGATGGGGAGGAGAATCGGAAAGAAAGGAAAAACTCACAGGTTGAGATAAAGACAGTTTACTAGACAGCAAACAAAAAGACAATAATAATTATATTACATGTTAATAATTATAATAATGAAAAAATGATAATAGAATATACAAAAGGAACAATGCACAATTTCTCACCATCTGACAACCTGATGACCGATACAGCCTGTCCCAAGCAGCGATCATGGAGCAAAATTGAGAGTGATCTCGGAACAATCTTGAGCAGTGGTCTTGGAACAGCCATTCGCCCAGCAGTGATCTCAGAACTTCAAGTTCCAGAGAAAGAGACAGAGGGAATGAACAGCCGAACAAACGAAAATACTAATGAACAAAAGGCTGCTGGCCCACTTGCCACCAGCTGCTCTCTCACTCCCCCTCTCCCCTGCTCAGTGGGATGGGGAGGAGAATCGGAAAGAAAGGAAAAACTCACAGGTTGAGATAAAGACAGTTTACTAGACAGCAAACAAAAAGACAATAATAATTATATTACATGTTAATAATTATAATAATGAAAAAATGATAATAGAATATACAAAAGGAACAATGCACAATTTCTCACCATCTGACAACTCAATGACGGATACAGCCCATCCTGAGTAGTGTTCACAGAGCCAAACCAAGAGCAGTATCAGAGTGATGCTGAACAGCAACCTTGAAACAGCAATTTCCCCAGCAGCAATCTCAGAACTGCAAGATCCAGACAGAGAGAGTGAGGGGAAAAACAGCTGAAAAAACAAATGAACAAGAGCCCAAACAAACAGCATTTGGCCCACCAGCTGACCTCCACTTATATACTGGGCATGATATCTATGGCATGGTATATTTCCTTTGGCCAATTTGGGTCAACTCTACTGGCTATACCCCTCCCCAATTTTTGCACCTGCACATTGGCAAAACCTAGGAAGTTGAAAAAAATTCCTTGATCTCTTAGCAACAGCTAATAATATCAGTGTATATCAACATTCTTCAAATACCAAATCCTATACTAAATCCAAAACACAGTAGGTACTGGGAAGAAAATTAGCTCCATCCTGGCCAAAACCAGGACACATTTATATAGAAATTAATGATGACTGGTGTTCAAGAGGATTAAAAAAATGAAAAACTCCCTTTTTGTCTTCTATATGTGCAGCTTTGAGGTCACTGTACTATTCCTGTAATGCAGAAAAAAACGAAACAAAACAAAACAACCGTAAGTACAAATTTAATCCAGTAGAAAACATTTGTATTAAACAAGAAGAGATTAACCTGGGCAAATGATATGCAGGAAATGTCATGACTGTGCTTTAATACCCAGGAGAGATGTTGAAGCCTGCCAGCTCCTGCACTCCTGCGTCAATCTGTTGCCCAAAGAGTCTCGTCATGTTGACAGTCGTCACAGGTCAGCAAGTTGTGCCTCTCTCCTAAGGAGCAGGGCAGGTAGTAACGTCACAGCCAGTGACTCTACATTAACTGCAAAGTGAAAGCTCTCAAAAGTGGGAAAAGTGAGAGAAATGAGCTTGTGCCTTAAGCAAGGAAGTCGTCATCCTGCCCTTCCCAAACTCATCAAGGCGGGATGATTGATCCCAATATAGAGAAGACTGAGAACCTCAGCTGCAAAGAAAAGGAACAGAATGGGGACACTTCTCTCATTCTTACGGTGAGAATCCTCTTTACTACTTAAATGTGTAAGGGAACCAAAAGCCAACATAACCTGCAACAATCCAAACAACAGATGACTTTCCTCTGTTCAATGAGGCGGCTGAAATTGTAACTGCTGTGCTGGGGTCACCAAGTGCATACAAATCCTGTGTCAGTCACTGTGTAAGAAGCAGAGCAGGACAGTTTATAATAAAGAAATGGACAGGTGCACCTGCTTATATCTGCCACTCATCTACCCTGGTTTTTTAAGCCCTGAGGCCCTAATTACCCTCCAGAGTACCAGAGGCCTCATATCAGCTTTGCTGGGGCCCATTGGAGACCCCTGCTGCCCTCCAGAAGTTCCCTCATTCTAAAAAATCTAAAAGTCTAAAAAAAACCCCAAACTTTGAAGTACCAATTCACTTCTGTAGATATTCTAAAGGGTCATATGGACTACGTTTATTTGTGCTTTTTAGAACCTGGCACCCACATCTAGATCCTCTTCATCTTCCTCCAAAATAAGCAAAAGATTGAAAACATAATGAGGATTGTTCCTTTTCTTGTTTTCCAGGTTGTCATCTGAAATTTCTTCAGCAAAATTAGAGGACGTGAATCCTCTTGCCATCTGCCAGCTCTCCCACAGACCAACTATCTTCATCTGCCTGTCCAAAGACATATCGTCCATCAGTTAGAGGAATCTCTAGTTCAGGTTGCTCCCTGTGACCATTAAAAAGATCGTAGCTGTATTGAGCTATGAACGTTCGAAGCTTTCCCAGTTGCTGTCCCAGAGCCTGCAGGATGATGACCTGTTTGCCTGCTACAAGTTCTTCTCTCACTTGCAGGGTCCTCCTCTGGAAGAAGGCAAGACCCAGGACTGTCCTCTGCCCAAGCTGACTTTGAGGGGCTCTAAAACTTATTCTCCAGTTCACTCACCTGGGCTCAAAACAATTGCATGGCTTCTCCCCAGTCCCTTTTTACTTCTGTTGCAGCACTTTCTGCCATTCCTCTCATGGCTTTCAGTTTGTACTCCGCATTTTCCAGGTGGGTTTGAAGACAGTCGGTGGATTGGACAACAGGATCTAATTCCTCTGTCACTCGTGTTAGTTGCCCTTTCAGGTTGGGATTTTCAGCTTGAACCTTTCTACCCAGTGCATCTGCCCATGAAGGTGAGAATTTTCTTCAGCCAGTCTGGTGTTTTCATCTGTCACCTCCATAAACTGCACCTGTAACTCCTCACACGTTTGCCTGTGGGTGCTCACATAATATGAACCCTCTTTATCTGCAGCCAATTAAGCCTGAACTTCTCAGCCACCTTCTGAGAAACTTCATTTTGCTGGTCCTGTGCCAGCAAAGCACCAGAAGGCTCTCTCCTTTCTCCGTCCCTCTACTGAGGAAACCATTTCATGCACAGTTCCTCAGTGGAGCTTTGGATGGGAGTGTTGATCAGGTGCTGGATGGTCTCCTGCAGATGCCTGCGTCTTTCCTTCAGCTGCTCGGCAAGGGAAGGTAGCTTCCTCTCTGCCTCCTTGCGTGCTTCTGGAGAGCTTCTCTTCCTCCGAGGTGTTTCTCCGTCTGAAGGGCTGCCCCTCCAGGTCTTCCAGGGCACGCTGCAGGCAGGTGTTCTGCTCCAGCAGCCAGCTGCAGGCGCTCCCAGCAAGCACCAACTCTTCCCACACAGGGTCTGACAGCTGGAGCAGAGCACCCACCACGGCCTGGCGTGTCGTCTGCTGCCCAGGTCTCTGCTGTAGTGACAACCAGAAAGACCAAGGCTCGATCTGTCAGCTGGCTGTTGCCAGGGCTCGGGGCCCATTTCCATCAGGGGAGCAAGAGCTCTGCATCTCCTGATGGCCGCGGTGCCCAGGAGGGCCCTCGGGCCAGCCCCAGTGGCACAGCTCCTGGGAGCGGAGACGCTCGCCCTCCAGCTCTGCCCACAGTGCCTCCGGCTCCCACCAGCACTGCTCCTCCCTCTGCGCAGGCTGTCAGGGGCAGGACTCCTGGGTCGAGATAAAGGCAGTTTCATAAAGAAAAAGCAAAGGCCATGCACAGAAGAAAAGGAAACCAGAAAGATTTATTCTCTACTTTTTATCAGCAGGCAATGTTCATCCAGTTCCTGGGCCTCAGTATGCTGAGTGGTTGCTCCAAAAGACAAACGTCTTAACACCGAATCACACAGCTCCCCCCTCCCACCACCTTCCCTCTCCTTTTTTCTCTTAGCTTTTGGTGCTGAGCACAACGTATGGTCTGGAATTCTGGAATATCACTTTGGTCAGCTTGGGTCAGCTGTTCTGGCTATGTCCTCTCCCAGCTTCTTGCTCACCTCATCCTACTGGCCTTAGGAAACCTTCAATCAATAGCTTAGGCTAACAAACTTCAGAATTTAGCAAGAGAATGTATTTTAAATAGGGTTCAGCTCAGTGTGATAATTTTGTTTTACTGAAGGTTGTAGTCTTTTAAATAGATTACACTGAAATTGCACATTCAGCCAAAGCAAGTCTGCAAAAGGTCACACAAAACTGCTCTTTCCATCAGTTTTAAATAGTTTGCGGAGTTTCAGATATGTTTTGGCATTTGGAAACTTTGTAAATAATATATCCTCTCTAACTGTGTATCTTGGATGAACTTACAGAAGTTCAAGACAACTTAAAGAACATATATCTTTGTTTTAGGATGCACTTGGATTTGAGCTATCCATTACTGAAGTAAAAAATATTTTTTATTTTGCTTTATCCACAAAGTTGCACTCATCTAGAGAATATAACCCTTTGGGATACTCTGCAAAAGGCAAGGCAGCCCCAGGAGAACCTTCCGAGTTATCTTAGTTGTGGTGGGAGAGCCTTATTATCACAGTACCAAAGCTAATAAACTTTTCTGTAAGTTACACTAATTAGCCAAGTCTGAGTGCCATATTTTTCAGTCATATTAGCTTGTGTTAATGCATGCAGGACTACCATGAATGTCTTTGCACAGTACTACGTTACTTTGTGTAGCTATACCCAAAAGTGAGTCTGTACCAACGACAGTAACATAGACGTCTTCTGTGTTCAGTTATTTTCTTGCCAAGAGACTTTGCAGAGATAGTGTACTTTAAGGTTATATATTGCTGTCAAAGAAACCTGAGATCACAAACCCTATTCTGACACATCTTATTTGTCTGCAAATGTCAGCCTACACCGAGTCCCATTTGGAAGAGATTCATGGCCATGGGAGTCTGCAGTAACACTGGCTTATGAAATGTACTTCATCAGGCTGTACCATAGCTCAGCTCCTGCCTGTATGGATTATTTCAGTCAGAACTACGATCTTAATAGCAGGCTGATGACATATGTGCCAACATGAAATATACTTACACAGAGATATTCCAGAGACCGCTCTGTAGAGGCACCACTCATGTCTGCTGCTGCTGGACCTGAAGCTGGTAAAAACTATGTGAGGGCAGGTGTCTTACTTATTCTGTACATCATTCATTCACCATAGCCTCAAAACTGATACAATTTCCAGACTACTTTTGAGTATCTCATCTCTTAGGAGGCCAACAAAAAGACACATCCATAGCACTCTGACAACTCATTCCTGGTTTGTGCTAGTTAGTGCATTGCATCACTTCGCTATGAAGATTTCTTTACAACCTCTCTGAACTTACAGCAACTTCTCTGAAGGCAGGACAGATCTCACAAATTCAGATTCTGCAATCAGTTGAGGCAAGGGTCTTTTGTCAGTACATCTGTGGTGCTTAGAGTGAGTTTGCTGTGCTCCTGAATCACCTCTCTTAGCCTACAACTCACCTGGTACGAAGTTGGCACTGTTTCCCTCACAGTGGTCAAGGTTCCCTGGAGGCTGTGGGATCTGTTGCACACGCAGCTGCCTTCAAGTGAAGGTGCAGCACCATTAGGGCCTTCTGCAGGGAAGCGTAGCTGCTTCCTAACCTCAGCTGGGGAGGCTGAGCTAAGCAGCTGCTCTGCCCTCCAGCATGGTTTCCTGAGACTTTGTGGGCTACAAGAACCTGAGGACATGGTTCAGGAGAAAGTCAGTAGTGCTATCTTTACGACATGCAGGTTGAGGATCTCAAAAACTCTCAGTGCTAGAGCAGCTTTAACGCTATTTCCCCTGTTGCAGTGGTAGTTGTATAACTTCAATAGTAGCAGGACCTAATGTTGGTGGGTATTAAAAGTCTTTCCTAGGTTATTAGCTCTGACAATATTTTCCTGATATGTCTAATGAAGTAATTACAATGCTTCTCTTATGTCTCTAAACAAGAATGGGCAATCTCAAGGTTTCGATGATATATTTGATTATCAGTTTGATTTGATGTTTTTCTGAAAGTCATCCTCAGCATAGTACAGAACTTGCATATGCTTAGCCACGTTCCACCCTACTGAAACACTGCCACTAGGATGTCTGTCAGGCCTTTCACACTAAAAAGTCAGTCAGCCCGCCTGCAGACGGTCGGTCTGGGGCTGCCTGAATCACAAGAAAGGAAAGATTTTAAACTGCTGCTAAAATCTTTTAACTTTTGTAGAGTTTCCAGCAAGATGTTGAGAAAGAAAGTACACACCATCACACAGGTGAAAATTTGCATGCCCATCCTCCATGAAGGCCAGTTGTTCAGTAAGGTATTTCACACTGAGGGCCTCGGGTGGGAGCAGACCCTCCTGCCCTGTAAAGCAGCCGGGCACGCTGCAGCCAGCAGCACCCGCTGCCCCACAGCTGCTGGGGTGCTGCTCCTCTGGGGGCACTTCAAGCACTGAGCCTTGGGATCACCTTTCGGTAAAGGTGCAGGCAGAAGTTTTCTAGAGCTACATTTCCCCTACACAGGGACAGAGTCATAAAAGAAGGGCAGTATCTTCCCCATTCCAAAACCACCTAAAATTGAGGAGTTGGTGAATGGTCCTCAGGGAGAGTACAGAATTTGGACCTCCTAATTTACTGGGTAAGTACTGTAAACATTGCCCTAGTAATAGGTCCCCTTTGGGGAGACCTTATTGCACTCTTTCAATAATTAAAGGAGGCTTATAATAAAGATGGAGGCCAACTTTTTATCAGGGCTTGTTGTGATAAGAGAACAGGTAATGGTTTCAATGTAAAAGATGGTAGATTTAGACTAGATATAAAGAATAAATTTTTTACAATGAGGGTGGTGAGGCACTGGAACAGGTTGCCCAGAGAGGTGGTAGAAGCCCCGTCCCTGGAAACATTCAAGGCCAGGCTGGACGGGGCTCTGAGCAACCTGATCTGGGTAATGGTGTCCCTGCTCACTGCAGGGGGGGTTGGACTAGATGGGCTGTAAAGGTCCTTTCCAACCCAAACTATTCTATGGTTCTATGTTTCTATGTTTCTATGTTTCTATGATTCTATGATTCTATGATTCTATGACAATATTACATGGACAACAATTCTCTTCATTAAACAGCAAGTTTGGAAACAGAAGAGTGAACCCTGATCACTTCTTTTAATAACTAGACCTAGGCACCTTATTGCTGCATAAGTGCTTCAGCTTCAGGATCTGTCGTGGGCGGAGGGTTCTGCCTGTATCTTCAGCTTTTGAAGGTCGAGTTTGAGGACAGATTCATTTTTAAACTTAACTTTGTGATTAGTGTTTGCTTTTGACTAGTATTTCTTGTGGCTCTGGATGCTCCTTCTTGGCAGGGAGCTATGTGACAACTCCAGGGTCAAGGTTCCTAAAACCTGGCAGCATGTAGGTACTAAGGCTTTGCTCAGAGTTGCCATTGTCCTGGAGCCAGCTGAGCACATCTCTTGGGACATAGGAGTCCTGGGGTCTGCTTCCAGCTCTGAATCACATAAGGTGTGGGCTTCCACTAGAATTTGTTCCTTATGGGAATGTTTTCTAATCACTGCAGTCTTAGCTAAGCAGGAGAGTGACTCATACTCTTTCGTCTTTCTTTTGTTTACTTGCTTGCTAAAATTTTTGAAAGGTCTCAGTGTTATTATGTGATGGATCAAAACCAGATTATGAGTTCTGGAATTTTTTCAGAAAACAGAACCTGTGTTTTCCCAAGAGCATTCTTACAAGAGCTTAAATATGGATATCAGTTTAAATATACTTTGAGTTTTATGTCTTATCACAGCTAATTTTTTTTCCCTTTTTTTTTGCCACAGGAATGAGGGCAAGAATTGTAAACTTCTAGTTCCTAATAATGGGAGAATTCCTGCTTTGCTCCTATTGATATTACGAAATTACTCCACACATGGTCTTTTGAAGGCTGCTCTGTGCTACTGAGATTCAGAGGGCAGTGTGAACTCACTGATTTCAGTGGAGTTATGTTCACATAGAGTTTGTCATGTATCCAATTCTGTGTACCTGCCTGCTCATGGAAAACATTTTCACTGAGAATAATATAATCATTCTTCAGCTTGCTGTTAGCAAATAGCATAGAATTAATGATGCTCACAAAACTGATACTTACCCTTTTTGATAGCTTTCAATACTGTTTTCTTTTTTTATTTACACCAATCATTTCCACCGAGAAGAAATATAATTAAAGAAATATAATTAAATATATGAAAAATACCATATAACCACACAAGAAAAGTTTTCCACACAGTAAAAATAAGAAGACTGAGTTTTAAACTTTTAACTACAATGCTAACGTTTGCCACAAATAAGCTGTTTCTTTGGACAGTGCAAAAAAAATGATGTCAGTCAGGACTTTTGTATGCTGTTGTAAGATATGGTAGCAGTTAACCATTTGGTAACCAAAAGGTAGAATGGTAGAAGAAAAATAAATAGCATGTCAAAGTCAGTAGAAAAGCAAAGGGATTACTCTGATGAAAGCTGTGGTCCTCGGTTTGTTGTGTTTAGCCCAGTAGTTCAATTCCAGACTGCGCAAGGAGCGAATGAAGTCTTCTCTTAGCACCTAACTAGTGTTCATTAGTCTGTGTGAAATGAATTTGGGATTTTAGTGCCTTTTTTAAGTGGGTAGGGGGTTTCGCCTGTGAAGGTAGAGGCCACCAGGTACTCCTGAATCAGTCTCACCCTTCTGCAGCTTCTCAAACTGCTGGATATCCAATGCTTCTTTGCTGGGCCACTGTCAGCAGCAGGATGGATCATAAATGAGGGCTGCCCACCCACAAAGAGTCAGGCATCCCTGTGCCATGCCAAGGAGGATGTGAGGGAAAGCATGTGTTTCCATAGCACAGGATTACCCTTAACACTCGAGCTGCAAATGCAGCTTCACTGCCTTTTTTTTTCTGTCTGGGACATCACAGATTTATGCCAACCAAATGCATAGACAAATGGCATCCCAGGATGTGGAACTGGCTCTGTGCTATGCTGCAAATTATAGGTTGTATTTTGGGGACCAAAAGACTGTGTTTCAAACAGGCAGTTGTGAGCACTCCTCCCAGACCACAGACAACCTACAGTCAAGTTCAGAGTACAGGATCCCACGCTGGAGCTCCCCAGGCTGTGCATGTTCCCAGAGAGTGCTGCTTTCCAGGGCTGACACCTTTCCATCAGTATTCACCTCACTGCAAGAACAAAACAAAGTCACAGAGCACAGCAGGTAGGTTAGCGGCCCTTTGCAGAACACGCAGGCAACCTCTTGTATTCAACAAGCCTAGGAAGTGCTGGGTCTTATAGCTATATAAGTGCTCGGCACTTATAGCTATAGCTGGGTCACTACATCTTAAGGGAAACAAGACAGACACACATCATAACTTTTTAATTAGTCTTAAGTGCTTTATCATTTATCTTCTCTGAATCATCTCCTACATTGAGTGGAAACATAAACAAAAAAAGGACAAAACAGAAGCCAAATAAAACTGAAGTACTGAAAAAAAGAATATAATGGCATTTTTGTGTTGAATAATTTCATTATTGTTCAGAATTTGGCAATTCTTCTTTTTTTATACATAATTCATCACAGGAAATCAAGAGGTACAGTTAAAACACATGAAAAGCCTGTTCCTGCTGTAGCCGTACTCTTAACAAGTGTGACAGCTGACTGTTTCAATCTTATATTACTTGCATTTGTAAATAAAATGCATTTCTTTGGCTAAACTCAAGTAAGTATCAGTACCCCATTTAAGTTTTTCTGTATTGTCAGAATGTGCCTTCAAACAGCTAGGGCCTGATAATATATTTTTCCACTATAAATTCTGTGATCCTTTAGGATGGCAAGGAAATTGGATAAGTTGCTGGGTCCAAGAGATAATACATTTTGTGCCTAAGGTACCATAGGACTAAATAGAATTAAGAAAATTTTAGACTAAAATGATAAATGACATCATGTCCCCAGAATATTTTAGTGCTTCTTTTTCATTTTTCATTTCTATGTAATTCTTGACCCTATGTACTTAGATTTGACAAAATGAGCAATATTTTAGAAATATGGATAAAAATCTGAAAAGAAGGTAAGATGCAGTAAAGACTATAATCACGCTAAGAGCTGGCCATATGTTAGAAGTTGTATTTCTGAAGCAACTGAGATTAATTATTAGTAAACCGTATGCCATGTTCATCATTGCGCAAAATTTAAATAACCTCAGCAACTTATTTCAAGCACAAAAACTTTCCAAATAAGTTAACTAAGTTAAATCTATGTTAACTGAAAGCTACCTTCGTGCAGATGTTGGTAACAACGCCAGAGAAGGTAAGGTGTGCAGTCCCAGGGGCGTGCAGCAATGGCCGGAGATCACTGCAAGGAGGTAGGTATGCAGTAGTGCCCTTGGGGAGTTACGTCGGGGACGTAGCTGTGTTGCAGTTCTAGCTTTTGGCTCCTGAAGCCCACTTAAATTCTTTTTTAGATATTTAAACTCCTCTGAAGTTCCTGGTTTCACACTGTTGTTACGGATTGAAACTAGGACAACATTTTTTTAATTTAAATCCACTTTTGCACAGAATACAGAGAATTATATCAATAAGGTTCATCACAGTAAGATTTTTAAATTTTTCATCTGCTTGATCTGGCCCAAGGAGCCTCTTCCTGCTAAAGAGAATATTCTGATAAATGTAGTAAAGCAGGTAATTTTGGTAAGAAGTGCTTCTAGCCTACCCTACAAATATCTAGGTTTTGGCTTCTAATGCCAGGCTTCTTACAGCTGAGATATTAATTGATGATGGTCTTGGCTTTCTGGAAAAAATGAATACTTCAGCAGTAAAACAGTACTGACTCCGACCAGAAGAGCAGAGTGCCCCACAAAATCACGGCCACTGCTTTCACAGTCCGTAATGTCGAGCTCTCATTTAGGGTAACTGGCAAAAGATTTTCCAATTACAGAGTTGCTGGATATCCTAAAGACCTAAGGGACAACTTCTCCAAGGATACTGCTAGATAAAAATAGGTGCAACCTATTTCATTGCAGTTTTAAAGCAGTTCTAAAATTTTATTACTTTATTTAAAACCCCCAGCTAAAGGCAGATTTATCAGTCTGCAGTGAGCAGCATCTTCTCATAAGAGCTCAGCAGTAAGCAGACAGCAAACTGCATTACTTGAATGAAAAAGTGAAGTGTCATATAAGCTCTACTCTATTGGAAATGGATTAAAACAGAGCCTGTGGCCTTCTCACTAAATCACAAAAGAGACTTACTGCTGTGAATATTATTTTTCCCTGTTTTTCATAG
This sequence comes from Podiceps cristatus, assembly GCA_000699545.1. Lineage (NCBI taxonomy): Eukaryota > Metazoa > Chordata > Aves > Podicipediformes > Podicipedidae > Podiceps > Podiceps cristatus. The sequence continues at coordinate 13,256 of KL285615.1, forward strand.
GAACCATTCCTACTAAGGATTCTGAATTCTTTCCCCATGCAACTCACCTCCAGATAAAGCAAGAGTGTCTCCAAGGGAGAGAGGCCCAGGATGTGCAAAGAGCTCTTTCTGATGTTCAGTGCTCAGGAGTCGAAGAGGAAGTGTCTTTTTGAAACATTTGTAAAGCTCTCAAAATGGTGATCAGCAGGTGAAATGTAGGAAATGCAACACTCCTGATTTACAAATAAGCACCAACATAAATATTGGGGCATCTATATTTTAAAAGACAGAAATAGTTTAATGACTTTTTTGCAGACTAATTGCTTCCAGACACAAACACAGACTCCCCCACCCCTGCTCCCCCCCACCCCGTAATGTATCTTTATCAGTGATTTAAGGGATGCTGCCTTAACCTGGCACTGACATGGAGGTGGAACACATTGCGTATGTTTTCCCAGCTGAATGGTGAGACGGCACAGGGTAGTACAAAGTCAGTAACCGCCTGCAGCCAGATCTGCACTGAATGCCCCATCACGATACTAATCAAAGCATGGGCTCAATCAAAATTCGAAGGTCAGAGGTGACATGATTACAGCTTTGTGAGTTCTTCCATAGGAAAGAGACGTGCTTGGCAGTGCTTTGTGCCTGTTACCATTTAGCTGCAAAAGTTGCAGGTAGCTCAAGCATTTATTAATTTTATATATATGGTATGCACTAGATTCTTCTGATCTGGTTGGCTCTGATACAGATAGATGGGTTTGATAGGGATTTTTCTGGTGAATGTGATTTCATCTTGAGCTGAACAAAAGAGTACAGGTAGCACTGAACATAATTCTCATAGCTTTCCTTATTTCCAGTTCATGCTAGCTTTTAAACTTTCTCAGGGTCAGGCTTGTATTGTATCTGTGGTCCAGCAGTCTTAATTTCAAACCAAGTAGAATAAAAATCCAAAAATTAATTTTGTATGGAACAAAAACTTATGGCAATATTCTCTACTGAAAATCAAACTGCTTTTTAAATCTCAGAGCTGAAAGAGACATTTCCCTCATTCTCCGTTTTGTCCTGAGTATAAATTTCATCCTACAGCTGAGATTTTTTTCTTGATGAAAGCTTAATTGAAAAGCCTGAATTCTGGAGAAAGTCCAATTTATGAGGTGAGTCATATTCAAGCTCTAAAAATACTGACAATGTTTGATTCCAATTTTGATTTTAATCATATGCTTCCTCTGTATTCCATTAGTGAACCGTGTCAACACGTATTGATTTACATGTAAAAAAGTGAAGCACTGTTTCACAGTAAAGGTCCACTGTGCAGAAACAGATCTTACTGGCATGCAAAACTTACAGTTACTGTGAGTAGACTTTAGCAGATCTTGTAGGGTGAAGAACATGGGGATAACATTTATGTAATGTGCTGGCTTTTGTCCATGATAAATGAATAAATGGGTAAATGATAAAGACAACTCGTCATCTACTAGCCACCAGAGCTACCTTCCTGTTCTAGAATAAAATATTATACAATCTGTTTATAAGCTCTTAAAAGATAAAATGGAAGAAGTAATCAAGATAAAGCAATGTTAAAACAGATGTATTTCCTTATATGACAAGGACTACTCTAAGGGATAAGGAGGGAGCAGAATTTGACTTCAAAAAAATTTCTGACACTGTCCCACTTGAGAAGCCTTCCTAAGCCAGAGACACCTTGTCTGGATGGAAACACAGCCAGGTGGGACACACAGGCAGTTGGAATGCTGCTCTCAAAGGTTTGCTGTCAAAAAGTCAAGTCCTAGGGGAATATGTCCAGAGCTGGTTCCATTTGATATGTCCATTATCCATCTGGATGATGGAAGAGACAGTAAGCTTATGAAATTTGCTGAAAGGTCCAAGCCAGGACGGATGGCAAGTGGTATAGAATCATAGAATCATAGAAAGGTCTGGGTTGGAAGGGACCCCAAGGATCATAGAGTTCCACCCCCCCTGCCACAGGCAGGGACACCAACCTCCAGGCCTGGATCTACACAAGGTTGCCCAGGGCCCCGTCCAACCTGGCCTTGAACACCTCCAGGCATGGGGCATCCACCACCTCTCTGGGCAGCCTGTTCCAGCACCTCACCACCCTCTCTGTAAAAAACTTCCCCCTAATATCTAATTTAAACCTTCCCTCCTTCAGCTTTAGTCCATTCCCCCTTGTCCTGTTATTGTCTACCCTTTTAAAAAGTTGGTTCCCCTCCTGTTTGTACGCTCCCTTCGTATGTGGGACAGGACCAGAATTCAGAATTATCTTGATGCACTGGAGCAGGGGGAGAGGAGGAGAGAGAGCAGCAAGGGAAAAGCTCTACTTTTAAAGAGAAAGAAAATTAATAAATACAAAATGGAGACATTAGCATAGCAGGAAAGGATGTGGAGCTAGCAGTGGATCAGAAAATGGCTTCAGGTCTGGCTGTGCTAAAATTCTGTCACAGAAGAGGCAAGTTACGTACTGGGAGCTATTAATGGGAGACACAATATAAACCTGAAGGAAATCCAGTATTGTTGATTATGTTTTTATCTCAGAGAGATTTCTCTAAGTACACATGGAAGGGTATTTGAAATTATTCAGTTACTTCTTTCCAGAGCTCAGCCAATCTTTTATACCTGAAACATCCCTATGGAAAAGCATGGATAAAACGCAGGGTTGTCTTTATGCTCGGTCCTGTAGCAGTGATGCTGCTAGCTGTTAAGGATTAGATGGCTTCCATTTCAGAGCCTGGTTTTCAAGCGTTTATATAACTTGGAAATATAAAAAGAGTGCACTGAGGTTAAAGAAGAGTTAGTTTCCTGGCATACTTCTCCTCTAATTTCTGAATCTTTCATTCCAGCCACCCCCACACCTGGCACTGTCAGTACTTAAACCATTGGTTTCTTGCAGCTGCATCATCTCTTCACTTATACTTTCTACTTCAAAAAACAAAACAAAACAAAACAAAACATAAAAACCCCACCAAAACCCAACAACAAACCCCCTAGAGATCAAACATACTTTAAAAATGATATGGTAATTAAAGCTAGCTTAGTCATGGGGGAGTACTACTTCATTCCCTTCAGTACTTGCATCAAGGAGAATATAGCTCTTCTTTTAATATGAAAATGATTTCTTTGTTATTGTGTTATTTTCCCTGAAAGAGATATTTTCATATCTTCTCAGTCTCCCATCCTTGGGTTTGTGATTCAGCAACTGTAAGTTGATGTATACTTGATAGTGACATTCATATTCATTCTGGTAATTGAGGAAAACACATCACTGAACTGTATAGCTAAGTCAATTTATTCTCAGTACCCTTAGAAAGGTACAAAGCAACATTTATAACCTTCATACTTTCTTTTGTCTACATAAATGAGCCCTGGAGACAATTATTAACCCAGGACAGGTAAGGCATCCTTTTTTTCACTGTTTTAATTCTATATACAGAAGAAATTGTACTTTCATCTATTATCCACTGTGCCCATGTACAGATGAGGGGCCAGTATGCCTGACTCATCACAGGTGATATACATTACTATCATTTTGTATAGAACTGCAAAAACTTCTTTGACATATGAAGGGCTTACACTTAAGAGGCTCTCATCATGGCACTTGTGCTTGGAATATGCATATCTTTGTTCTGTACTGTTGGTTCTTGAATATTTACTCATTTCAATACTGACATATAGAAGTGGTATCTATTAATAGATATTATTCATCATGCTATAACCGAAGAAGAATCAACATCTGTGTTAGAACATAAATACCTATATAATTCAGTCTGAACCTTAATAATCTTTTTCCCGAGTTCAAATAACCTTCCTAGTCTTTCCCACTTTTCAAAAGAACAGAAGGCAGAGAAGGTATCTAGGAGGTCAAGACACTTATCCTACTGAAAGGTAGGGAGGCTGATAAAATAAAGTCCAAAGGAAAGAACCCTTATAAGAATATCAACCCTCTCGGTAAGGTGTTTGTCTTTAGGCAGTATCTGGAGATGTTCACCAGTTAGGTCCTCTCCTAGTAATCTATAAATGCATACAGGTAAGTACTGACTTCATAGTACTTGGGCAGAATTATCATATAGTGGGAATTTTTTCACTTTATTCCATAACACTTCTTAAAATTTCATTTTCTGATTTACATGAAGACATAATCATGCGCAGGAGAGCTCACTGTGTACTCACAAACACACTGGCCAGGCTTTGTATGAACGGAAGCTTTCATTGTGGCAAGGCTCCTCTTGCACTGAAGATTCTTAGAAGAAATGTATGAAAAGCAGATGAGACTGAGAGAAGTATGTGTAGTTCCAGTCTATCTCCTTTGCCGATATTTGTACATCATTTTCTATGAAATATCCTTACATTTTCATCTATATGTTCATCATTATGAAGGGAAGGCATGCCTAACTTCTCTGTCAGTACCCTGTCCTGTCAGACTGAGTGATGTTCTTTTAGAGAAATAAATATGTGTCCAGGTTCTGTGGGACACCATCATATTCCAAAGCAAAATACAAGAAATTGTGATTATGATAACTTTGGTGGTGAGCAGCATCAAGTCCTGACTCAAATCTTAACAAAATAGTAGCTCTTTCCTTACATTATCCTTCACCTGTCCCCTAATATCAGCAGTCAAAGTTACTCTGTTTTTCACTAATCATTCCTGATGTGTGGCTGACAGAATTATCTATGGGAGTCTGTTTGCTAGGCTGAGGTCTTTGAATCATGGATATGGAAAGATGGCCAAGACATGTTTCTCATTCTCTAACACACGTTATGTGAAAGTCCTCTTCAATTTTAGGTAACTTGCTGTCCGAAAGGAATGAAATGACCTCATCTGTCAGCTATATGTGTTTTGTTTCACAGAACATTTGCCTCAAGCGCAAAAGCAGTAGATGTATTTACAATGTCGCCACAAGGATGGCTGCACAGCATGGGTTCTGACTTTTCCAGAAGGTCTTGAGGAGAATAATGCATTAGCTTTCCACTAAATTTAGTAGGTGATAAAGATGAGGAAACCTGACCTTCCATCACAATTATGATTATGCTATGGACAGTGCCCCATACTCTACGAGCTGGTCTTACACATGTAAGCAATGGGTCGTGCTTCAGTTGAAGTGTTGTATTTGTTGTCTGCCAATAATAAGTATCCCTTCAGTCAGCTGTGGTTGTTTTTACCTTCCCTGTCAGTGCACACTTAAATAGAAACACTCCTCTCCATGAAAATCAGATATGCTAAGATATTTAGTCCACAGAGTTTAGGTTACTATCAGATGGTAATTAAAGGGAATGAAGAAAGTTCTTATTTCTTTACTCCACTGTATATTCCTTAGAGGGGCCAGGTGGGCACTGACATTAAGACAAATTCTTCTGAAGCTATTTGCTCAATCCTGAACATAAAAGTTTATGATGACCTAGATAAGCTGGCTCAAAATTTTACAATTATGGAAATTTCTGTAAATCCACTGATCTAAGTGGATTTATGTCCCTAAATATCAACTGTGAATCTACATATGATATGCAAAGCTGTTTTTCCTGTATAAGTCAATTTAAAATTCACTCTCTTCCTGTCATGGTTTAACCCCAGCTGGCAACTCAGCACAACAGAGCTTGCTCACTCCCCTCCCCTCAGTGGGATGGATGGGGGAGAGAATCAGAAGGGTAAAGGTGAGAAAACTTGTGGGTTGAGATAAAGACAGTTTAATGGTTAAAGCAGAAGCCACACATGCAAGCAAAGCAAACCAAGGAATTCATTCACTACTTCCCATCAGCAGGCAGGTGCTCAGCCATCTCCAGGGAAGCAGGGCTCCATCACAGGTAACAGTTACTTGGGTAGACAAATGCCATCACTCTGAACATGTCTCTTTTCCTCCTTCCCCCGCCTTTATATGCTGAGCACGACACCATATGGCATGGACTATCCCTTGGGTCAGTCAGGGTCAGCTGTCCCAGCTGTGCCCCCTCCCAACTCAGAAACATCCCGGTGTTATCAGCACTGTTTTCAGCACAAATCCAAAACATACCCCCATAGTAGCTACTGTGAAGAAAATTAACTCTATCCCAGCCAAACCCAGCACATTTCCCTAGTTCTTCATTCATTTCTTCTATGTATACTGCAGACAATGGCAGAGCTTCGTGTCTTCAGCCTTGCATTCTGCACAATCATTGTCGGTAGAGGGTTTATTCTTCAAACCTGCAGCCATACCAGACTAGCAATATACTCAGAGAAATTTGCTCATATCTGCCTGAAATATCATACAAATTATAATAGAGAAAAGCCCACAGCAAACAGCGAGAACTTCTATGTTATAATCTTGCCAAAAACCTAGGCAGGAATTCACGCAGCACTCAAGAGTAAAGACTGCTGTCTTAAATAGTCAATTGGCTGATCTCTTTTTAAGAGTGTGCACAACAGGAGTTATAGTACTGTAAAAATGTTGCTACTTCTCTTTGCCAGACTGACTTTCATCAAGGCTGCACATTGCAAATAAATCAAAGCTCTTCTCCAGTAAAAATAAGAGGTCTCAATACAACTGAAAGGATACTACTCAGAATTCTTTGTTGTCATATTTGGATTCAGGGAATTGATTGTTTTATCAAACTAGGATCTGCTGCTTTCTGGATTATTTGCTAAGTGACAATGGCTAGTAGCTGACAGACCAGTGTATTTCAGACACCTACAGAAAATAAATCTGAAGGAATTAAAGCTAGGAAATATTTTACCCAGGATGCTCTCCAAATTATCCAACAAAATCCAATAAAAGCACAAATAAACTACCAAAAATGCCTTTTGGGAAAACAGCCTTTTAAAAACTAAACAATAAAATCCATGAACAAGAATATTTAAGAACCTTGTCTCTCTCAAATGAGTTTGGTTTTTATTGTGTTTGAGGAAAATGGAAGCTAAGCAATTGCAATAATATTAAGTGATTCTTCAGAATCACTTCTGCTTTGGTTTACAACTATCTAGGAAAATACAAAAATAACTAATGGAAGAGACTGCCTGCAGCATTTTCAGCTTCTCTGTGTAGGCAGCACAGGCCATCTCAATACAACGACTATTTCAACAATTGTCTACAGTCATCCCTGAATCTAAATGCATATCTAACCACCTAGAGAGCCAAAATTTGGACTCCCAGCCACAGCACTCAGAGGCTTGGTTATAACTCTGCCCTAAATGTCTGATGATTCAGCATTTTTGTTCTCATTTCTGCTAGACAAGTCAGGTCTTCAGATTCATAATCTAACAGGACCTACACAATGTTTTGGAGACTGGTTCTTCTGTCTGTAGAGCCATTCATTTTACCAGTCTCTGACAGGCCTGTCATTTTTTCTGTGTCTGTAGCAGTATTTCTGGTACACTGTGGTACTGTATGGACAATAACAGTTTCACACAAATTATAGAATCAGATAATTGTTTAGGTTGGAAAAGACCTTTAAGATAATCAAGTTCAACCATTAACCTAACAGTGCCAAGTCCACCACCAAACCATGTCCGGAAGCTCTGTATCTACAAGTCTTTTAAATACCTCCAGGGATGGTGACTCAACCGCTCCCCCCGACAGCCTGTTCCATTGCCTGACAACCCTTTTGGTGTAGGACTTTTTCCTAATACCCAATCTAAACATCCCCTGGAGCAACTTGAGGCCGTTTCCACTTGTCCTAACATTTGTTACTTGGAAGAAGAGACAGACACCCACCTCATTACAACAACAAAAAACTGATTGTACTAACATTATGTTGCCCTGAAAAACATAGAAGTGGGGATTAAAACAAGGGTTGCTCATGCTGTCATCTTAGAAACTGCAGAAGAGCAAGGCAAGTGGCAGAAACCTCATTTCTCATTAAGAATCACCTTTCTATAAGAAAAGAATTGTGCTAGCTGGAGACCTTTCTGACATTTGGTTTTGGTGGGAAATGGTTTGCCTGACATGTGCCTAGACAAACATACCTGAAAAAGACCTGGAAGATACTGTATTAGAAAACAGAAATAATGGGATTGCAATGTAGGGAGTGGGGAAAACTCTTTTACTTAAATATGGTTGGAATTTAATTCACTTAGAGTGTCTGAGTGACTATCTCTCTTTTAGTTCATAGCTAGTAGTAGATCATTAAAAGGTAAAAAGTAGACCATTAAAAGGTAAAAGGTCATGGGAAACCCAGGTGGAAGTATGAGGATAGAAAGCTCTTCAGATCTTTGGAGGGTTGGCTCTGTTTCATCCAGTTGCAGCACAAGGATTCTCTAGCTGTTTAAAGACAAATTCAATTCTAAATTACCAAATCTCAGCAAGCTTATAATTATGAATAACTACGGTACCTATTCAGACTATGTTGATTTTTGGCTCTCGTTGTCTCTTACCTCCCAACCTGCATAGAGTTGTGCCCTTTTAATCATCTCTCAAATCAGAATTGTGTTCACAGAAGTTACTTGAGAAATGATTCCCACCAAGAGAGTTTATTTCTGGCTATCAAATCCCATGCCCTGAGGGAAAGTGGGAGTCATGCATAAACTTACTGATCAAATGAGCTTTTCTATGTAATGAGTTGTTTGAAAGTTAGAATAAAACCAGACTGGAAGATTACTTGTCTCTTAAAGTCAACTTGTAGGTCCTGAAAAGTGTCAACTGATCTTATAAAAAGTCTCTGGTATGTATGCCACCTCTTTTACATGGAAACATGCTAGCATGCTTTTTAAACTTTTTCAGTATCATCTACATCACAAAATACTAAGTAGTAAATAGTAGAGTTTGAATAAATTTGATAGCCTACAGCGAGATTTCCCAGCTCTAAACAAGACACGGAACCCATGAAATCTATACAACTTCACATTTGCTTGGACATTCCTTTCATCTGTTCTCCGATAGGATTGCATTGAAGGAGAGGGGAAACAGGAAAACCTATACACTGGGATTAATTTTGCTACTTGAACCTTGAGTAGGTATTTAAATAACATTGATAGAAAAAAAAAAAAAAAAAGACATTCTACTCTTTTCCAATATTTCCCCTCTATCCTATTTACATATTGGAGTCCTGGCTCTATTCACAAATGAAGTATGCCAGTGATAAGACTGATGTAACACCAATGTTATGAGAAGGATTAGGAAAGCAACCTGGAAGGCTTCCAGCAGACCCAGATAATCAGGATGCAGCACTTCACGTGTGAGTTTGTAAAACCCAACAGCTGTCTGTTCAGCAGACAGCATGCATATATCTGCAGGGGGGCAGGCATACAGTGCGGAGGCTTTTCCTACACTGTCTGCATAGTGCACAGGATCATGCTGAAAAAAGCATCGAAGAATCTGAGTGTGGATAAAGCCACCTTGTGCATGTGTGTTAATTTAAGTCATGTAAAAGCAGAGATTTTGTCCTGCCTTTGTGTCTCCTCAGCTGAGCAGTATGCAGATGTTTGCAGCAAGACCCTGCCAGGTAGCATACCTGTGAGAAAATATCACAGTTCATCTGTTAGGTACGAGACCATTTTTTTAAGCTCAGGACCACTGCTACTACATCAAAGTCTCTAGTTTTCTTACTGACACCTGAGTCACTCCAGTTCTTGATTGTTATGCCTGCCATTTTCCCTTGTGCTACAGACCGCGTGCTTATCAGCTGTGCCTTTTGACTCCAGCAGCATTTGTGAAACGTTGCTCATGTACGATGTCAGACACAAAACTCAATGGCTTTTCATTCATTGCACTGCCGTGTTGCTGGTGCTTGTCCAGACACCTAATTATAACTGCCTTTCCAGATTTCTGCTCAACTGACCATGTGGCAGAAACTACTGCAGGAATAAATTTTGGGGCAGCCTTAATCTTGGGTTGCATCTGCTGTTTCTCCGTCTCCTCTGCCAGAGGCGCACCTCTCTCCTGGACCCGTAGAACTGTGATCCTTTCAAGCTTTCCCTATAGTATGGATAGACTGCATTTATGTACACACTATCTCCTCCTGTAGGTTTCACTCCGGACAGCATTAAAATTGTCACCAGAATTGTAACAATTTGTTAATCTAATAAAACCTGGTATTTCAGTTTCTGAAATGACTGCACTAGGATATCACCCCCCAGCACAGAACTGAAGCAGGAGAGGGCCAATGCATCAGTATTTTACAGGCTGACACTGTGTCCGCCCCAATCCAGAACATGTGCATTTGAATGAGAAGGCATCTTACCCTGAGACAGCCAAGGGGAGAGAGGCACTGCTCATGCCTCAGCCTTTGCTGCCACGTAGGCTTCTGGCATGCTCTCCCTCCCACCACGCTGACAGCAGCTGGTCGCTCACACAGGTGGATGAAAGCTGACTGTGTGCTTTCAGATGTGGAGTCCAGCTGATATGATGGCATCAAGTCCTCTGGTGTTGTGTGCAGACACGTCATAGCTTGTTACCAACAAGGTGCCAAACTCCAGCCTAAAACTGGATAAGCTTTTGCATGATATCTCTTATTCAAAGGTTATTCTTGCACCTGATTCTGCCATCCAGATGGTTTCCTCCAGTTTCTAGACTAATTCATGTTTCCTTAATTTCAGATTTCCATTCAAGTCTTACCTTTGACTGTAATTTTCCAAACTGATGTTGAGATGGCAATCAAAATGTAGTAGATGTTTTCACAGGTCAAGACTTAATTGTGAAGTGTCCATTTAAGTCAGGGTTCAATACCATCTTGATTAGCTAATTAACCATAAAGTATCTTACAAAATGTATTTCATTACTATTAATTATATCATTGTATTAAGATGCAACTGATCCATAAAAAAATGTTCAAAAATGATTAATTTCTGTGTTAATTATATGAAAACTGCTTAACAAAGAGGCCTATGAACCCATCATCTCCCCTTTCGTTAAAGTTGTCAAGTTAAATTATATCACAGAAACATTATTATTTATAACTCTCTACAAAATAGCTAAGACATCATAAATCCAAATATCTTATAAAATCAAAATGCTGAAGAGGCTCTATGTTATTATTTCATTAGGATGGAGACACTATCATTAGGCTCTTTCAGCCTAATTGTGTGTTTGGGGAAATCAGAGTAATTTCTATTCCTTTTATTTAAACATAAAGCCCGAAAATCTGATCAGAAGAATGGAAAGTGTTTCGTATGAGGAGAGACTAATAGAACTTGGATTACTTTGGTCAGTAAATAGAAGGCTACAATGGGATATTACCACTGTTTCTATGAGGGAAGTGCAAACCAGGGAAAGAAAACAATTTAATCTAGTGGATGATGTTGGCAGAAAAATAAATGAGTGTAGACAGGCCATTATTACAGCTAAGATGGAAAACAGAAGAAAATTTCTAAAGTCAAAGCATCAGGGGTTTGAAATAACTTTCCAATCACTGCAATAGCTGAAAAAGACTTACTTTTAAGATGGAGCTTAAAGAGTTTGTGGAGAAAATTATCTTATGTTGTTGCAAGTGATAGAAGAGTAGACTTGTGACCTTGGGGATGTTCTTCCAGTCCTATGCTTTATATTATCTTATTAAAAGCTAATCAAATCAACCACAGAGACCAGGTGATGACCAGAGGAACAGTGACAGGCCAAGAATCTCAAATAACCTGAGCAAGCAGTACACAGAATCAGCACCAAAAGAGAAGGATCTGGCTGTGGTCCCTGGTTAAAAAAAAAAAAAAAAAAAAAAAAAAACAAAAACAAACACAACCAAGCAAACAAATAAACAAAAAAAAAACCAAACAAAAAAACCCAACCAAAAACCTAAATTAGGTCAAATAAAGAAACCCTCTCTCCAGAATGCTATACAGACTAGGGGGTATTTTTGTGCAAAAAGGTATAGGATTTACTATGGGATCCATAATATATGGAATGATAATTTTGTGTTGGAGCAGAGACAATTTCAGGATGGTTCAAAATTTATTATGGGATGTTTAAGAGATGGATCCAAGTCAGGGAAAAGAGGGGATGCAGATGGATCAGGGAGGACCAGGCATGGAGGAGGGGTATAAAAGGGGGCAGTGGCAGGTAAGCCACCTGCTGCTCAGCACACTTGTCACGCTGGGCCCTGTGCATGATCATTGCTGTCGATCATACGTTCTCATTAAATGCTGTGTCTAACTATCCTCTGTGTGTGTGTGCTTATTCCGAGACTGTTTGCGTGACCTGCTAGTGAACTTCAAGCTGGGTTAGGGGGCAAACAGGACGAAGCTCTGAATGCTGTCTTCTGGCTGGGGTCTGGAAGGGAGGCACAGTGTGAATCCTACAATCTGCAGGATTCAGCTACCTCTAACACCACATTTCCATATTCCAATTTGCTTACTTACCTTTTTTTACTATTTTATATTTCTTTATTTTGCCTAGCTTGGTATTCTTTAAATGCCGCTCCTTTTTTTTTTTTTTTTTTTTTTTTAAAAACCCACCTTGCAAACGTTGTAGCATTCGTGGATATAATGTAGAAGGTTTTGATGGCTTTTTGATTAGCCTTGTTTCATCTTCCTTCATTCTACTGTCAGTAGAGTGCACTCTAGTTCGTGAAATGTTGAAGATACCAGACTTTATTTTGGATGAGAAGGATCTTGTTTTGGTTAAGAAAGATAAAACCCCTCTCTTTTCTTCTGGTACTGGTAGTACTTTTCATTACTATTTATTTATGTTACTTTTATTTTTAAACCTCTGAAACTTGTTAAGGAGTACATTTTAGGTAATATCATGCTGTTGCTCAATGAAAATGAACACCAACCCAAGTATGACAATCATCTTGGGTACCTTTTAGAGGAACTGTTGACAGGCTTGTGGTTGAGTGCTTAGAATAATTGTCAAGATGATATTTATGACTAATTGCATGCACTGGAACTCCAGTACCAAGTCTGTCCTTTCACTGAGGACTCATGTGTGACATTTTCATATATTGATGTCAATGTTAATCACAGGTTCTCTTCTTCAGGCAGTTTTATTCTAGGTTTATCTTGAAGTCTTGCAATTTTATCTTTATAGAAGACTGACTGATTGAAACCTTTAGATAAGTGTAAAAAGGGAACATCTCTTGTTTCAGCAACACAGTTTCCTTTCTAACTTCTCTAATAAGGTCTTAATCACTCTGGGAAGCTCTGTAGTAGATATTCTGTTTAATATTATGTCTGCTTATCTGTGCCTTCCAGAAAGAAATTCTGGGATAGTGCTTCAGCTTGAGTAAATCACCTCAAATGACTGATTTGAGTTGCCCAGTTGATCTGAATCATTGGAGTAGTCAGTGTTCTGGGCTTCAACATCAAGCAGACAGAGCTATCTATTTAACAAAGTGTCATTTTTATCTTGGATGTTTGAAGTTGCTTTTCTCTGACTTCCCTTGCTGTATTTCACAACCACTCCAGTTGGGGAACAGTATTCCTTACAGTAGTCAGTGGTTCTCCTACAATTTTGTATCTGATACCTTTGACAGAATTAGCCCTTCTTTCTATTTTCTTCTCACAACTTGTCATTTGTTATTAAACAACACCACCTTTGATATCCATAATAAATTCAGTTTCAGACATAGGAAAAACCCCACATTTAACAGAGACTGGTAAAAGAAAGGTTTATTCCACTATTCTGTCAGCCTTCAGCCAGGGACCCCCAGCTTGCAGTTGCAAGTTCAAGTTTACTCTCACTGAGAATAAAGATAGGATTCTTCTTTAGACTTGACTTGGAAAATAAAAATTCAGTTTCTTCTTTTTCATGATACACTGGAAAAATCTGACATACTTTTGAGGGATTTTGGGGCTTGCTGGGTAATTTTAAAGGAAAACCTAGAAAACTGGAGGCACATTTATGTGGTCATAAAAAATGCATTAAAAAAAAAAAAAGTTACTTTTAGTTTGGGTTCAACAAGTAGCCCAAATAAGCTATCAGAATAGTCAGTCTAGCATTGCTTGTACATACAGACAATCCAATTAGTAACCCAGTTCTTCAGAATGGATATTTAGATTTTTCTCTTTCATTTGATTTTAAAGTATAATTTAACCTTTCCAGATTTCCTTCCTTATGTATTTCATCAATGAACGAATGAACAAAGAATCATTTTTAAATACCAGAGGCAGCTTAATAGTCAGACTGTTCACCACCATTGCATGAAAAGGCAGTAACACTAACCAGTGACACTGCTTCATTCTGTGTGCTGAGTACTCTAACTGCAATGACTTTTAATTATAATTAGGTTATTTGAACAATATAACAGTGTGTTTTACTTTATTTACACAGGCGATCCTTAGAGTATTTTAGTTGTTGTAATAGCTTGCAGTTATTTTAGAGAGTGGTCTCATTACATAACACTAGGCAAAATATTTTAGAGGCACTCAACTGATTAATCACAGACTGTTAAAAATTTGAGTGAAATGAATTTTCACTTTAAAATGTATCATGCATTAGCAGCAGTAGGACTCCTCTTTCAATGCCTGGAAAAAAGAAAAATTTAGTTCTCCAGAGATAGTTTCAAAGCACCATGGGCTGGGCTTTGAAATGCCCTTTAAATAAGCTTCTTTCACATCCCTGACAACAGAAGTAGATCCTTTAGGTTCAGGTTTGTTATTTTAGATGATATTTAGGTGCCTTAGTCAGTCACAGTAATTGAAAAAATCCTGTCTTTACTCTTAATGCCTTTATTCCAAATTGGTCTTTGTTCCAGATAACACAACTGCTATTTATTAGTTCAAACACGCTTTCTGCTTGCTCATAAAATGTCATTATTTGCCTATTAATGTGTTCAGCTTGTGCCTCTCACTACTTTTTTGATGCTTTCAGTAGATAATAGCAGAGCTGTCCTTCTGTCATTTTCCATACAGCACATTTTCAGTATTTCTTCTGTCAGTAGAAACTGATTTCCTTAAGCAAATCTAAAAGCTGTAAACTCATTTCATGGTCTGTACGATGATTGTTTTTCTCAAATCTTGAGAATGCATATTTACATTATAATCTTCAAAAGCAATGATCTCAAAAAAGAACTGTATTAGAAACGTATATTTAAAAGATTAACAGTAATACAGCTGATGGTCTAATTAGTACCTCCTTCTTCTTTGCATAGTGTTTAGAAACATGGTCAGAAGAGTCACAGACAGAAGAGAAATGAGACAACAACATTATGAATAACATGGATAATAAAAAGGCCCAAGTTTGTTCTGAAAATATAAAGTCTGGTGCGTAAACTTCAGAGCGATTTATCTTAGTCAGAAGGCTGACTGGTTACTCTGCAAAGTCATGGCATGTGTGGCCATACACATGGACAACACATAATGGGTCTAACTAGACCACATACTTAGGGTATATCACCTACTCTATAGGGATTTTCTCTACCTATAGCCATATCACATGCAACAGAGCAACTACCGCGCATGTGCTACAGGTTAAGAGCCTGAAAAGAAATGAACCCTGAGAAGCAGTCTGCCTTGCAGTAGCCTGCAGAACTCATGCATGGTTTGCTGCTGCAAGGTGTTGCTAAGATTACAAACTGGTGTATAGACAGCAGCCCTAGGTTCGGCGGTCCCTCAGCTGCTAGCGACTGGGCACAAGAAGGCGGCTGTGCAGAAGCAGCACGGCACGCAGCACCGTTCGGATACCCTCTGGCAGCCAGACTGCAGCCAGGCCACTGGACCGTCTGCTCAGTCCCTCTCTTCGCTGCTCACCTGCATAGTCCTATAGAGGATGCACAAAAATGGCCTCTCGACTGGAAGGGAAAGAAAAAATGACAATGGATTACTGGAGGACTATGTTGAATAAATAGTATTCTTCCAATTTTAAGGCAATTTAGTAGCTACTTAGCTTTCTAAAAAAAAAAAGGAGAATGTCACTGACCTTTCCCTTTTAATATATGTGCCCCCTGACCATGTCTGAGCTTCATAAAATTTAATTGCTCTGGGGACCTCATTATTATATTACATTTCAGCACTGGTAGACTCAGGCATTAACTCAATAATATGATTTTTCAAGTCATAGGGTCTGTGAGAAAAATATCTTCATCTTGGGAATGGAAAGAATATAGAGAGTGGTTTAATCACACACCTCCAAAGAATCAATTCTGAATTGTTTTGCATTTTCAAAGTCTGTTTTTTCTGACTTTTTACTCTACCAACTAATGTGGATTATGGCGAGTTTATGTTGGCATGTTCAATAGGGTGCATCTTTTAATATATATTCATTAAGGATACTAACATATTGAAAATTTTCTTCTTATAAATATATATGAGATAGCTTTCATCTTAAGTACTAAATATA
>KL285615.1:29445-47729 GCA_000699545.1 Podiceps cristatus
GGAAACAGTCTGCACTTAAAATAGGCTTTGGCTCTGCACAGATGAGGTGAGGAAGTAGCAGGGGGATAGGTTTTTCTCTATTGCAGCCTTTTTCTGTTTAATTATTTGCATGAATATCATTTAGTGTTTTGAATATCATTACAATAAAATAACTGCAATAGCAATCAGTTGTTATTCTTCCCATTTCTCTCATGCACTCTTGCTAAACACAGGACAGAAAAAAGCACTAGCATTTAGAGGTGAGAGATCAAATTGCTGAAGAATTATCCTTAGAACTATGTATCAAGACCAGAAGCAAAAGAATGCAGTATTTTTAAGGGGGTTTTATTGTGCAAGAAGAGTTAATCAGAATGCTTCTCATTGAAAACTACCAAAATTTTGTTTTCACACAGAACCTTGCAAAGTTAATCAGAATGCTTCTCATTGAAAACCACCAAAATTTTGTTTTCACACAGAACCTTGCAAAGATGTTTTTTTAAAAAAACAATTCCTTTAATTCGTTACTTATTTGCAAACGAACGAGACTGTTTATCCCAGCAACCACAGCATATACCATTCTGTTGTCATCCTCTTTCTCCTCCTTCAGGCTGCTCCCCTCATCTTCCCTGACTGCATTTCTGAAGAGCATATTATATTTACAAAATCCTTATTTATTCAGTTAGCATTAGGTACTGCCTAAGATTGTTGATAATTCTTACAGTGTTTACTGTCTGATTTCCTGCTCCATTGCACATGAGAAGCAGCACTAACTTTTAAGTCAATGAGCCAGCACAGATAATGTGGTCTATTCAGTATTAAAGTGTAAAGTGTTGTTTAAAATATATCCCCAGGGAAATACTACAAGTAACATTTTTCTGTGTGTGTGTGCTTTGATCGCTCTCTAATTATGTGACCAATGCTGAAGATGTAAAATTTTACAGAGATTAATTTATCTCTATTTACTGCTACCAAAGCTTTTTGAGGTAGTATGCAATTTGCCCATCTAATGGTTCAAATTGCAGGATCTGGATCACATTAATGTGAAACAATAATTTGCTGTTAAAATTAACTCAATTACAAGAGAATTCACGCATTAAATTTTAACTGTCCATGATTTTGTTCCCTAAGATAGTAGCTGCCGGTAATCAAAGTCTATAAGATGTTCTGACATATTTTTTCTTCATTTTCATGCCTTGACTTCAGAACAAAAGAGACTTATAAGATTTGCTAGCCTTAATTTCAGCTTTAATGTTTGTTTTGAGAAATATATCCTGTCATGAGATAATGTGATAGATTTTTAAATAACTGAATTAAGAAAAAATCTTTTCTAAGTAATGTTGCTCAGTGTGTAGATCCCCAAACTTGATTAAGGAATAGACAGAGGAGCCCATTCGATGCCTTCCATCTATCCCCGATTTGCACCTGCTGTCGGCAGGCACAGGAGCATGCACACAGCTGCCTGGAAGGGGCTCTCTCATATTTCAAACAGCAGGAATCTTCTGGCATTTGGCCGTGGACTCCCCTTTGTAAATGACTGAAAATCCACATATGGTCCTACCGCCAAGATGCCTCTGCCCATCCCTCTCATTCCAGAGTAGGGGAAGCTTGCGAAGGCTGAATGGAAAATACCAAACAGGTGTTCAGCGTTGTGCAGATATCCAGAAGAAAAACCCTGATGATGCTAGATAGTGGAAATCAAGTTGAGGTGAGAAAAATACTGGAAAATCTACTTGACGTTATATAGGTACTTTCCATAATAGAAAAAGTCATGCAGAATGTCTTCTTTGTTAAACACAATCTTGCTGCTTGTATACAGACATCAGCAAGGAGTTTACTTTGGGCAGGAAGTAGCTCACTTGCTGGACTGATCCTGGACACCATGTTCCTCTGTTAGGAAATACTGTGCTTGGCACTTCTACAGAACTGGTAAAGTTTAAAATTTATCAAATACTGAAAAATCCTCAACTTAGACTGGAATCTCAGCTTCATCCCTTTGCATCTGAGAAGTCCGTACAACTTGCCTCCCAAGTAAGATATTTCCAGTTAGGAAAGTTTAAGGCAATTATAACAACTATGTACGTCACCAGACTCTGCCTGACAAATGAGTATGACTGCAGTGACCTCCTCAGAGTTCCTCCCGGATGCTTTCTTTCTCACTGCCAGTATTATTAATCAAAGATGTGAGGCACGTATCTCTCTATAAAACTGGAAATGAGTCAGCCACTATAGATATATGTGACTCCTTGCAGATGCTCAGGCACCGCTGAGTCGTGACTTGAGCAACCAACTGCTTCAAAGCTGCATGTTATTTGAAGGATTCTTTCATAGGAAAAACCAGCAGGATCCTTGTTCCTAGTTTAGTTCTATTACATACCAAGAAGTGTCGGGTGCCACAAACTGCTGCACATAGATACTGCAAGGATGAAAATATGAATATGTGGGTTTTTTTCTTCCTTCTCCTACTATTTGCAGCTGAAAGAATCACATATGTAAATTTCAGATGTTGCTGACCATGAGACTTCCAAGCTTTTGTTAAAAAGAACCCGACTCTTACTGTGAAAAGTTTTTCTTTCTATCAGTGAGTTCAATAAAAGCAGGTAGGTTAATAAAGGCATTGAACAACGGGACATTGTGGTTATGGGACATAAAGGCTTTCACTCACTTCTCAGAAATTTTAATGCAAAAGGGGTTATTAAAGGCTAAAAGGTGACGCTTAGCCAGCTGACTTTGACCATTGATCAGTTAGGCTTTCAGTCCAAGCTGGACATTCAGGATCTCTTCATAAATCAAAAGTGAGACATCCTATGGAAACTCTCTGATGAGCCAAATCATCAGAGAGTCATTCCACCAATATTAAAATTAAATGAAATGCCTTTGGATTTGCCTCTCTCTGTTGATTAACTTTATCAGATGTAGACTAGACACTTCATTTTTGGATAGCTAAAATTAGTTGATATGAATACTAGGACAGAAATTATGGAATATGCAGCCAATGATACACTTAAAAAGGATGCTTGCCTCAGTCTAGTCACTCTTGGCAAGATGTTCCTCATTAGATATTTAGTCCCATTGCTTTAATATGAAACAGCCTTAGAGAGATAGTAAAATCATAGGCTTAAAACGCCTGCTGGCAAAAAGGTTTTTTTTGTACTCAGTGGACAGATATTTCCCAGTTTGTAGCAGCACTACATTAAACATCATTAACATTAAACATTTATTTCTTCTCTGAAAAAAAAGAAAAACACCATTCTTTTCACATGTTTCAATAAGAGATCTGTTGGCAAAGATAGATAGTAAATGTCTAACGTATCATTACTTTAGACTGACAGGAAGCACAGCTCATTGGGGATCACTGACGATATACGATGTCCGGGTTATCCTACCACTATAGTCACTGAAACTATTTCTCCCTTCTTCTCAGTGTATTTCTTTGCAAATAGGTTGGTCAAATCCGTATGTGCTTTTAGTCATCTCCCTCTGATTTTGCAGCCTGAGATTATATAAAACAAAACCAAGTCTGTATGATCAGCTAGAGAACAAGGCTGCTTGTGGCTGTTTTAACAGTAGTTAAGACAATAACATTAATGTGTTAATTAAGAGTCTGTTCACCTATAGTATTTGTTTCAGTCCTTTGCCAAGGCTGCAGTAAATATCACTATTGGAATTAATGCAAAATTAATTTTGCATGGAAAATTTGGATGCAAAATTTGGAATTTTGGATGGAAAAACTATCCTTTAATAAACTTAACTGAGTGTCTTTAAAATAACTAACTAGTTAGTAAACCCCAGTTCTCTAGGAAGTAATGAAACCCTTCTGCTCTAACCACAGACCAAAGCAATGCAACAATATGTAGGTTTTTTTATAAGAAAGGGCAAAGTGAATGGAAAAGCTGTACTGGTGCATAATAGAAGGTTTTTCAGAGTGAGTTCCTGAGCCTGAAAAAGCTTTCAGAGAAAGTAACCAAAGACTATAGCTGCATCTGACTGAACTAATATTCTGAAAGAGTTTCATTTTAGATTTATGAAAAAATTTGGGTATAAAATCATGAAACCACCTTATTTGCAGCAATGGATTGCTTCATATCAATAGACAGAGGGGAAAAATCCATTACTACTTTTCTGCATCTCATTGAACAGCTAGGAAGTATGAGACATTGCTGTTTTATCTAAGAGTGCATCCGAATATAATGTATGTTTGTGATTTTAATCCATATCCATGGGATACTTGTCCCCAAACCTCTAGGTCCTGCAGAGGACCATGAAGTCCAGATAAGCTTTCTTATGTAGCTATAAGGTAAAGGAAAGGACTCAGAAACCAGCAGGTGTCAGGTGGCTTTCTAAAATCTCTCACCACCTGTGGTTATCATTACGGTGAAAATTACTTTGGAGTAAAGAACAGATCAGGTTCTGGACGAACAGTTGGCAAAGGATGACGAACCAAGCACGACTCAAATGTTGTGGGTGAGCAGAGGAAATCATGAATCAGTTTTCCTATTCATGAATCAGTTTTCCTAACCATGGTGAAATCATTGATAAGTAAAAGTGTCCATCTACAGTCAGCTCAGGCTGCATTTATGTGTCTTCCAAGATTTCTCATTGAGAAAAAAATCTCATAAAGCAGAATTCCTGTGTATCACTTTCTGCCATTTCTGTCTGGGAAATTCTGTCTTATTTTGTCTGACAGTGAGTTGATATCAGTTACTGAGGTCTTCATCACTTCTCAGCAGGACCTCAGAAATGAGATGAGCATGAAGCCTTCAGAATTTAGGAAATGCCAACTAAGATGGAATATTGCAACTATTCCAAACATATCGAATCTTCCTTAAGTTTTTAAAATGGCTAAAGATAAAATATTAAACAAAATACACACTTAGTACAAGCCTTTCGCATCAAGGCACTACATTTAGGATATTTAAAAGATCAGCTAAAGCACAGATAAAGGTTAGAGCTAAAAAATCTTACCTGGCTGAATGAAACCTTCTAAAGAAGAAGAAAGTTTGTCCCTAACAAATCCTTAGAAATGTTAGTATTAAGAACAACAAATGTTTTAGCATGCACTTATTTTCTACAGGAAAATGAGCATGCGCTCTGAATTTCCTCTGGTCTATACCTTTAAAAGCAAAGCAAGAAAATTTTACATAAATTACAGTAAAGGTATGTCACTCAAGCTCCACTTTGAAGTCAGAAGTAGTATAAAAATGGCCTGAGAGAGGGGATGTTAGGGAAGATATCATAGTCAACATCTGGGATCAGGCAACGGGCTGAGCCTCTCTACCCCCCCATCGGGACTCCTTTGGGTAAATATTCAGACTTTCCCCAGGAAATATAAAAATCTTTATAGAATTGCTTTTAATGCATATAATAGCCAGTCTGTATTATTTGTAATCTTTTTATTTGCACATGCTTTTTCAAGTAGTGAATTTACCACTGGCCAACCAAAAGAATCTGTACTTCCATTGCCTTAATAAACTGCACTGTTCATTAAGCTAGTCATAAAAGTTTCTCATCGGATGCTGCCAAACTCTCCCAGTATGGTCGTGTGAGTCCATGGAGCGCAACTAAGCTGAAAGCGTGGTACACTAGTGCATCCAAATCATGATAGTTAATATTTTTGATCATTTTCCCAGTTATAATTGCAGTCAAAAAAAAAAAAAAAAAAGGAAAATCAGTCTACTTTTAAAAGAAGGAAAACTGCCAGTTTGAGCAAGATATAGAGAAACAAAGCCCATTCCCAGTACATGTAAAGTGATGTCACTGATCCAAATGAAACATATGGTAGGATTACCTCAATTAATTTCAGACACATGCATCTTAGTCAATGTTTTTTTCAGCTGTCATAGTTTAACCCCAGCCAGCAAGTACCACACAGCCGCTCGCTTACTTTCCTTACTCCCCCAGAGGGGTGGGGAGGAGAACAGAAAAAAGATAAAACTCATGGGTTAAGATAAAGACAATTTAAAAGAATAGCAAAGGAAAAGAGAATGATAATAACAATAATAGCAATAATAATAATAATAACAACAATAATAATAATAATAATAGAATATCCAAAACAAATGATGCACAATGCAATTGCTCTCCACTTGTTGATGGATTCCCAGCCTGTTCCCAAGCATCGATCATGGCAGCCTGGCCAACTCCCCCCAGTTTATATACTGGGCATGACGTCACATGGTATGGAATATCCCCTTTGGCCAGCCTGGGTCAGCTGTCCTGGCCGTGCCCCCTCCAAGCTCCTTCTGCACCTCCTCGCTGGCAGAGCGTGGGAAGCTGAGAAGTCCTTGACTTTGTATAAACACTGCTCAGCAAGAACTAAAAACATCAGCATTATTCTCATCCTAAATCCAAACCACAGCATAATACCAGCTACTAGGAAGAAAATTGACTCTATCCCAGCTGAAACCAGGACAACAGCTTGTTCCTTTAGGTACTTTAGGTATATTTACCTACTTTACATACATATCATTGGATAGAATGAATTGCATCCTATAAGCATATATATATTTTTCCATTGACTATAAAAGGAGCATATGGCAACTGCTCATACAAGATTATCTGCTTTACATATATCTGTATTTTGCAAAAAAACCCCACCAAAACATTCATGTCTTAGCCTCAAAAAGAAAAGCAACTGGTATTATTTCTAGACAGTCTCATCGAGAACTCATCTTACATTTGCTTTACAGAATGTTATCCAAAAGTGATTGGGTTAAGAGAAATAAATCATATTTATAAATATGGTCCACTTGGACATCTGCTATAATTATCCCAATTGACACAGAGATTGAAAGTGCCTTAAAGTTTGGTGTACCTACAGGTGCACCAATGACCTCAACTGTAGTATTTTTAAACTGCAGTAACCATTGCAAGCTGGTACCCCACAAACTAAGGTCATCGTCTCACGTTTTTCAGCTTCTGATTCAAATGTGGCTGATTCACAAACACGGATTATCCAAATCTGAAAGTCCCGTCAATCAAATAGATAGGAAAATCAAACAGGAAACCATGGCTGATTTAGAGAATGTGAGTAAAGAAATTTAGCCACACAATTTTGTCACAAAAAATGAACATATGTTATATGCTAAGAATTTACCAAGTAGAATCAACTAGAAAGTCTAGGGTTTTAATCACATCATTACTAATGAGACATAAATACAAGTATGATCACAGCATTCAAAATAAACAGAGGTGCACCACGGGATGCACTTTCACTACAAAGAGGGAAGTATCAGTGCTATCGGACAAGGTAACGAGCACAGTGCATATAAAATATTGCAATTCGTCCAGAAAGACGAATCCCACTGAGGGAGAGGACTGGTATGACTGAGGAAGGTAAGAGCCTGTATAAGGAGGGTGTGCCAGAGAATCTTGATTAGTTTAACAAGTTCAAGACTGCTTAGGCTATCTTAACTTCTTAAGAGACAATGTTGGCATAAAATGAATAAATTCATTTAGGCTGAAAATTTAAGGAAGGCTATTAACGACCTATATTGTTGAACAAGACTTTCCATAGAAATAGCTTTTGGGAGCTAGGAATGTCACCTATTTTAAATTGAAGTTAGATAAGTTTATGGAAAAGAATCTATAAGGCAGCTGTTTGAAGTGTCAGGGGACTTGATCTAATGACCCTGCTAACCCATGTTGCTCTTACTTATCTCTTGAAAACATCAGATTTTTCCATGTATTATTAGGTATTCTGTGTTTCAAAAAGATCAATAAAGAGCAACTAACTTGTTCTGTGCAGTGAGGTCTTTTATTTTTGAGGCATAAAGTTCCACAGACTTGCGACCCAAACTGAGACAGCATACTGTTAATAAAAGATACTACATATCTAAGACGTTGTTTTCTTAACTGCATATAGAAGTCAGGCTTCTTTCATCATGCTTATTCTTAACTGTTATATTTTTTTGTTTGTTTTCATCTTTGTAAAGTGTTTTAATCCAGAAACTAGAATTTACTTTTTTATTTTTTATTTCTGAGTTATCAATGTTTTCTCTTCCTTTCTCACACAAAACCATCAGCTTTAGGGATTCTCTTATCTTTCAGGAACACGAGCATGTCCCTACTTACCACCATGACCATATTTCTTGTTCTTATGTCTTGTTTTCCTCTGTTCAATAGATACTAGTTTTATATGAATATTGCTCCTTAATTTTAACTGAAATTATAAAATATTGGAACAATATACCACATGGTTAACTCAAAAAAGATATGTAGATTCACAAGCTTTAGGTATAATATAATTCAGGTTTGTTGTTAAGGTGTTAAAGCCAGAATAAATGCAATTTGAGGTAGCCACATCTAAATGAAAAAGCAATTCCTCCATCTCATATCAGCCATTAACTATTTGATCATTTTATTCTTTTTTTTTTTTCTTTTTTTTTTTTTTTTTTTTTTTCCAGGAAGAAAGAGCAATCTTCCAAGAGGCAGCTTACCAACAAATTTACCTGAGATATGTGCAGTCATTTTCCTGCATGGCATAGTGCCTGGAAGTCTAGCAATAAAATGCAAGTGTAAACTAATAAATACAAACTGATACGCACAACGATCCTTGTTCAATGATAAAGCTTTTTTGGTTGCGTTGGTTTTTTTTTTTTTTTTGAGCTCTAGTTCCAGCTGCTGCCATAGACGCGCTGTTTGGGCTCGAACAAATCACTGTCCTTCCACTTTCCTATTTGCTCCAATTAAAAATGTGGCCCCATTGGATGCCCTAAATTAATGAAGAAAACAGCAGAGAAATGGGCCTAGGGCAGTGATGAGGTTTGTAGCTAACCAAAGTGAAATGGTAAATATAAACCAACTTGTTCTCTTCCTATTCTTAGTCTCTGACGGGGAATTACAGTAGTTCTGGAGGTGACAACTGAAAGCCCTGGAAGTGCAGAGAAACTATTTTTTTCTTAAAGACAAGGGTAAAATATGTAATTTGCACTGTTTTATAGACAATTCCTTCAACTGTGTTCCTTAAATTAAAAGCCTAGCATATACTGCTCTTCTTTTATCTAAATAACATATGTTCTGAAGATGTTCGTCTACTCTAGAGAAATAGGTCCTTTTTTTAAAAAAAAAAAAAATGTTTTAAAATTAGATTTATATAATTAAACTAAACAAAACATAATCCAGAGGAAAGGTGAAACGTATTTTAACATCAAAGATTTGCAGATCTTTTCTATTGACCTTTTCTTTAATTACTATGTCCTTTGGTAATAAAGTTAGCAGGAACTTTTTATTGCAGGATATTTGTACAAGATTAAAAAGATCCCCAGGAACTTACACACTGTCAAGAGTAAATTAATATTCTCTTCCTCTTGCTGTAACTGGAAGCATGGAAACTGAGTCAGACATTAACCTGTAACATTTTGACTTTCAGTAATAGCCTTTAAATTGAATTAGTATGCTTCAAGAGTGTTTCAGGAGATCGCACTTCTAAACTTTAATGAAACTGAGAGAAATGTAGGTGACGTGGATATTATACATGCTATGTATGTTCATATATATGCATCTCCGGCTTTCTTTCACATTTTATACACTCAAACAACACTCCTCCACCCTCTACTTCCCCCACACTATCCATATATGAAAGGTATATATAGTAATCAGTAAAGACAGAATGTTAAAATAGAGTAAAACATGTGAATATGAATGGAAATTAAGAAGGATTTTAACTGAATTTCTTTGCTGTACCTTTAACGCTGTATGTTAAAATCCAGGACTATGTCTATCTTGGTTGCAAACAGTAATGCAGTAATGCAGGCTGTCAGCTAATACTGCCTTGCTTTCTTGGGACCTAAAACTTTCAGGCATTTCTCTTAAACACATTAATCCCCTAAAACTTTGCAGTGATCCAGTTACAGGTGGAGCACTGGCTAGGTCCTGTGGGAATATTTGGAGGGAGGAAAGGGAATGATCCATCGGGCAGCAACCCCTGAGACCTGCCTTTGGTACAGTACCCTGGAGGGCAGAGGGCTTCCCAGCAGGAGATGAAGAGGCTGGGGTGCCGACACCGCTAAGTGGAGAGGCTTGGCATGCATGCTGCGGGAGCTCGCCCTAGTCGCCGACCTGGGGACTATTACCCGGTGCTTTCTCGGGGGTCTGTCTATCGGTATTGGCAGGAACTTTCTCCATTTGCCAGGTCTCACAGACTAATGACCCAGGATTTAGGCTGCAGTCAGAGGATGCAGAGCCAGCATTGCTTAAACTACTTTGGGTACCAGAGCAGTATAACCACGTAACAGCTTTGCTCAGGTTAATTTTCACTCTTTTGTGTGTCTGTCTTGCTTCTGGTGCTTGAATTAGCTTCTCTGTATTTGGTGCAGAGTCTGAGTAGTCAGATTTTCTTCTGAACTGAGTCCCTGCAAAGTCACGGATTATTGCAAGAAGTACTTGTGAGCCAAGATGGGGATAGAAATCAGAGAACACTCATAAGGATTCACAGTTCAGAAGTGATTCCACAAAGACAATCAAAGCAAACTTTTATTATTTGAAAATAGCTCTAGGGATATTAAAATATTAGAAATAAGATGGTTTGACCTTAGTGCAGTGGAAGTCTAATATGCAATTTTAAGGAACAAGAACTTTTCAAGAAATGTGGTCTGACTGAAGGCATATACTCTCCTGTGAATTGATACCACATTAATCTGTGGAATGAAGTACGTTTTAGCTGAGATAATAGCATTTACATTTTCAGAATGTTTCGCACATAGGGTCTGAGGCAAAGGCCCTTTGAAGTTAATCATATTTTTTAATCATATTTTCCCTTTTTAAAAGTATGCATTATTAAATCAGTAGAACTGAAATCATAGGCAGACCTAAGTGAAATAGCAGATGCAGATTGACATCAAATCTGCAGTTCCTACCTTTAGTAGAATTCAGAGCCTTTAATTCTAACTTCATATTGCTGCTCCCCAGATAATAACACTTCCAATCAATTTATTTGCCGAGTTTAAGACTGGAGCCTCTTGATCTGAAACGCAAGCTTCTATTGCATGCATTGATAATGCAGAATTGTTGCATCTTTGTCATATGCAAATCTATTAAATTATCCAGGTCACTAGAGGGAGACACATGCTGTATGAGCATCGAGGGTGTGTTTGTGAGGAGAAAAGCATGTAAAAAGAGGTCTGTACCTACTCAAAGAAAACCTTCCCTGCCCACCTAACCAGGTCGTGGCTGCACCTGGTATGATGTGGGTCACATATAGCATATTTATATTAGTTACTTGGTGTACTTCAGAGGTTCCTTCAGTGGACAAATTTGGTTTACATCTACACTTGAGGAAGCACGAGGTACACTCTCTGGTGCAGCACTGGTGTGTTCCAAAAGGGTTCCTTTCTCATGAGACCAAGGTTGAAGCTGCACCCTGGAGAAAAATGGATACAACAGTAGGAGTGTTCAAGTGGATCTTCAGGTAGTAGAAAAGAAATTTCAGTCTCTTTTTCTGCCTCAGTAAGATGTTCTTCTTAAGGAGAGCAGTGCATATTTATTTTCTTATTTTGAGTTTTCTAACTATGTCTGATTCCCTAATTAGCTAAACTGTATGTATGAAGTAGAAGAAGTCCAGAGGAGAACTAGCAAATGGAATCATTAAAGTTATTTTAGAAGCTTTTTCACAAGAAAAATGTAAGAGAAAACATTAACTTTGTTTCAAAGCATAGACAATGCATTTAAGGCCTAAGGAAATATTTATAGTAGCTGCAGAAGACTGGACTGAAAGAAATTCAAAAATTCAATATTTGTTAAAAAAATGTCAAAGGAAATGTGAAAACTGTATAACAAGGACTCTGCTTTTGCAGCATTCACAATGTAAGTAGCAAGAACTTTTATATGGAGGAACTTGGGATTTTAAATAAAAAACTGACACGAGCAAGACTTCATGCCCTGGTGATGTATCACGGTGTTAGGACATTTCATTGTGATGGCAGGAAGAGTGTGAGGTCTCACTGTCATTACACTGACCTGAATTCTTACTTGCTTTGTACTTAATTGTGGAAATTAACTTCCATACATGTTCTGTTTCTATGCTATCTTACTTCTATCTACTGGAGAATGGACACTCTCTTAAGAGAACAGACAAAAATTTCATAGAATCATAGAATGTCCTGAGTTGGAAGGGACCCACAAGGATCATCGAGTCCAAATCCTGTCCCTTCATAGGACAACCCCAAGATTCACACCATGTGTCTGAGGGCTTTGTCGAAATGTTCCTTGAATATCATCAGGATTGGCGCCGTGACTGTTCCCCTGGGGAGCCTGTTCCAGGGCTCCACCACCCTCTGGGTGAAGAACCTCTTCCTAATATCCAACCTAAATTTCCCCTGGTGCATCTTCCTGCCATTCCCTGGTCCTATCGTTGGTCACCGGAGAGAAGAGATCAGCGCCTGCTCCTCCTCCCCTGTGAGGAAGCTGTAGACTGTGATAAGGCCTCCCCTCAGTCTCCTCTTCTCTAGGCTGAACAGACTGAGTGACTTTAGCCACTCTTCATACAGTTTCCCCTCTAAACCCTTCACTAACTTCATGTCCCTCTGGACATTCTCCAGTAGCCTTATATCCTTGTCATACTGCAGCGCCCAGAACTGTGCACAGTGCTCAAGGTGGGGCCGCACCAATGTGGAGTAGAGTGGGACAATCACTTCCCTCGACCGACTAGCGATGCAGCGCTTGATGCACCCCAGGACACGGTCGGCCCCCTTGGCTGCCAGGGCACACTGTTGGCTCATGTTCAACTTGCTGTCGACCAGAACCCCCAGATCCCTTTCCGCAGGGCTGCTCTCCAGCCTCTCCCTCGCCCGTCTGTAGGTACATCCAGAGTTGCCGTGTCCCAGGTGCAAGACCTAGCACTTGCCCTTGTTAAGTGACATGCAGTTGGTGACTGCCCAACTCTCTAATTTGTCTAGATCTCTCTCAGGGCCTCTCTGCCCTCAAGAGTGTCAACTGCTCCCCCCAGTTTTATGTCATCCGCGAACTTGCTTAGTAAACCTTCAAGTCCTGCATCCAGGTCATTTAAGAAGATGTGAAAGAGTACTGGCCCTAAGACAGATCCCTGCAGAACCCCACTAGTGACTGGTCACCAGCCCGATGTAACCCCATTTACTATGACTCTTTGTTGCACAAGTTTCATTTTCTTAGGTAATTTTTGTAGTCTTTCTTTAGCACTTCACATTTCAGTAAGAGCAGAGCTCCAGAGAAGCAGTGGAGTGAATGAAGTTGGAATAATCCTTTCTCCCAATTTTGAGACCTACTGAAGGAGCAGTGAGAGTAAAACCTTTGCTCCTGTTGTCTTGTTGAGGGAGGACTGTAGCTGAATTGGCTGTCAAGCCCTTTGTCTTCACAAGCCCTAATTTTTAAAGACAAGCGGTATTGAGTGCTAGTCAATGGGCAAAGTACAGCTAGACAAATCAACCTTGTACTTGAAGACTTATCAGTGCTAACAGCTATTTGTAAGTATTGCTGCCTTGAAATTAAAATAATCTTAAAATAAAGCAATCTAACAAAACACAAACTATCCATGCAATTAGGCATGAAACAACTGAGGTAAATGGTTTGAACAGTTATGTTGGAGCCAATGAAATCTACCTTCTGAAAGACACCTGAAGGAGAGCGTTAATGGCAGCAATCAGAACAATAGCAGCCACAATGATCTCCAAGCGATGGAAACACATGCTCATTAAAACCTCTGGCTGCATCTGGCTCTGGCAATAGAACAATATAATCATTGCACATAAAGGCTAAAGGCAGAGCTGAGCATGACACCAACAGCAAAATAACTATATAGGAGACATGTCCTACCTCCTCAAGCAGGAGCAGTAAGCTGAAGTCTAAGAGGCCCTTCAACTTTCTTCTTTAGATGTTTCTACACAGGATCTCAAAACTAGAGCTATTGTTTAATCCAGAATCCAATGACTAATTCTTACATCACTTGAACACTTTCTTAGAATAAAAAATGCTGATGTTGATTCAGCTAAATTGTCAGCAGCTACTAAGAATATACTGACAAATGTATTGTCCTTATGTGTTTAGTTTTCAGAAATATTACTCCGTATTATGATGTTCCTATTGCACTGATCTCATGCCATATTTTTTTCATACTGCCATCATAGGAATGCCCATCTACAATGGCAAATAGAAATCTTCAGACCAAATCTTCAGACCATTGGGTAGGAAAACATGTATTAGGAAGACTTTTGTTCAGCTATGTGGACTCTAATTCACTTTATACGGAGATGATCCTGCCATATGTATCTAACACCTCAGGATATGTGCTTTACATTACAAGTAATGCTTATGCCAAGCATCCAGAACCACAAAAAGACTTTAATGAAGGACAGTATCAATTTGCCTCCAGCATATCTCTACTTTGAGTATAACTTGAATTGTCTTGTGGGAATACTGCTTGTTTGGATAAAATCCAAATTTGTTTTGCTTGCATAAAGACCTAGCTTAAAGAAAAACTGTTACATTATATAAGATCAAACAGCTTAACTACTACATCTAATTATATTAAAGGCTAAACTACTGGAAGCAATGAGAACACTTCAAATTTGATTATAAACATGAAAGCAAATGGGAAGCAGCAAGTCTAACATAGACTGCGCTGTAAGTACCCTTGAAAAATTTGTCCTTGCTATCCTTTCCAATACCCAGATACATTTTTTAGGTCGTACTGTAAATTGTACTTGAAAGAAAACTCCCTGGAGGAAATTATAAGAATTGCCTCTAGCAATCGTCACTGTCTTTAACAGCAGTGCTGCCTGTTTTTCTTAAAAAGTCTGATTTTCTTTCCTTCCAAGCTCAAGGAAGGAAACATTGCCTCAGTTTCCTGCAATTCAGCTTGAAATGTTCAGATCTTCACAGAAAAGATTATAAAAATATTCTTTACAAAATGAAATCTGAATCTTAAAGATTCAGCACTTCAGACCTGAAAATTAAACAAAACTATCAAGAAGGCTGAATTTTTCAGCAGACTAAGCATTGCACTTGCATGGTGGGAGATGCAGCCATCTTCAACAGCTGTAGTTACCTGAGCAGAAATACCCTCAGGTGTTAAAGCAAATGGAAGCCTGAAGGCTTGCAGTACCTGACAGACTTTTAGAAGAGGCTTAATCCAAAGAGAAGCATAACTGCATAAATAAATAAATAAATAAATAAATAAAAATTCTTTGCTTGTTTTCTTCTTTTTATCTTCAATTCCCTTTTCTTAGAATTTATTCTGAAAAAAAGAAAAAAGTGGTAAAGGTGTGCTAATGTGTGATACATGTCTAGTAATAGCTGGATCTGGAGCTTGATATAAGATGATTTACTGTATGTTGACTTTCTGGGGCTGTCCTTCAAAGATAGTAAGAGATGTAGTGAAAACATAACATACAGCATGCAAATATTCTGCAGTGGAATTCGGGGAGAAAAGGCAACAAATGTAAGTTAAAAGTATATTTTTTTTTTCTGATACTATTCTCTTATGACCATTCTATATATTTTTTCTAGAATTTCTTTAGTACTGGCATTTACTGTCATGATGATTTTACTAAACCCACTTACCGGCTGCATTGGTGCTGTTTATTTCTGCGTATTCTTCACAGGCACTCCCGAGAGCTGTTCATTGACTGCTGTGGTCTGTGCACGCCCTGTGCATTTGCTTTGCTACATTTCTGTTGCAGCAGCCTTTCCTTGTTGTACAAGGCACTAGGTTTTCTGAGAAGAAGCTGCTGGTTTGCTTGTTTCCCCGAAGTGAGTGCCATGATACCACCACATAGCGTAAAGGGCGTCTGAGGGCAGGCTCAGGCTGAGCAGTGACCGGGCTCCTGCTCCTCCGGGCCCTTGGCCCAGAGCACAGCTTTGTGCCCAGGCAGTGCAGCACTAACCAAGCAGGAATCCAAGTTCCACCGTAGGCCTGTGCTTAAAGCACTGTATAGGCAACATCTGTTTGGGTGGCTGTGTACTGCAGTCTATGTGACTCGTATGCTAGGCTGCACCATTTAAAAGCACGTATTTATCACTGTCATTTGCTCTCATTATTTTTAATATAAAGGATCAAATTAAGAAGTGTAACTATTCTGACAGATAGCTATTTTGGCAGTGAAGAATTTGCCGTATCAAGTGATCTAAACATTTATTTAATTTGTCAGTCTCAATGACACCAGTCATTGTCAGCTATTTCAGAGATAAACCTCTGGATTGTTGTGAGCAGGAAGAAATATCTTCCTTGTACTAGAAAAGTAATTTTTTTCAGAGGCTTAAAGATATTCTGTATAGGTGAGTTTGGGGACTGGGTATAACATTACAGTCACTGTGATATCTGAATGCAACTGAGAATTAATATCTTATAATGATTTAGTTTCAATATTGTTTTATTCTTTAAAAAGGTCTATCAACATCTTTTCCCATTGTTTTGTGGCAGTGAGTTTCACAGGCTAATTGTGTACATATGAATACATTAATGTGCGTGATATTTATATACACTCCAATAAATATGTTGCCTTTTATTCCTCTCTTCCTATATTATGAAATGTAAGTATCACGTGTTGAATTGACATTGTTTGTAGGATTAAGTGAATGTGGCTTTCTTACGCTGTGTTTTGCTTTCTGCCAGTTTTTCTTCAATATTCATCTCCTTGCTATCCAAGCAACTACCAAATTGGGTATTTAACAAAATATTTAATGGCAAATATTAATTCTGTGTAGAATATCCTAAGAAACCAATTAAGTTTAAATGAGAGGTGTTTAAAAGCTGATATGACACTGTTGTCATGTAATTTCATACTCATAGCATGGTGTCCAGACTTGGGGAACTGTTCCTAACCACCATCCATTAGGTGAAAACTTTGTGAAATCTTAATCATCAATTATTGTTACTTCCACTTTCCAGAATATTACCAATCCACTTCAAAATTACCCCTTTTGCATTGTCTAGGTACACTGATCAAAAGGAGAGAATTTGCTGAAAAATGAGAGCTGCAAATGTTTTAGCAGAGCTTTCATGCAAAAATTAGAAAGAATCAAGCTGTTCACTTGATGAACCAAAAGAACAGAAGTTCTTTGAGCATTAGATCTCTGTTCTTCGATGTTCTTCCATACACAACTGTGTATGTAGAAAAATGTGTAATCATTTATGGCTTTAGACAGATGAGGTTTCCTGAAGGTGGTGTTATTTTGATAATCCCATGCATAAACCTAAGAAGTCAGCAAACTCCTCCCCCAGTTTCTGAGCCAATGTGTGGCAGATTGTCCGATACTTGTTAAAATGCTTGTAGAAGAAATGTTGGTGGGCATAAAGTTTTATTTCTCCACTTTGCTGTTGGTTTACAGCAGTGGAAGAGCTAATCTGCTCAGCTAATATGAACTGACAGAGCTGGCTCTTCCATTACAGTAGACCTGTAAGAACAGGGAGACTACTTACTATAAATATATATATATACTATAAATTATCAGTGGTGACCTAGCCCTGCATTGTAATTCTGTCTTGGAGTTTCATAGTGGAAGCACTACTGACACCTGTTTCCTATTCAGAAACAATACACCTTCACATCATGGCTACAAAAGACGCAAAATGAATCAGCTCCCCTAGTGAAAATTAAAACTTGTATGTCAGATTCTGTTTTTTCCTAATAGTTTTGCAGAGTTGATGTTGTATTAATTTCAGTGGTGTTCCTCCTGATTCTGTTTGGAATATAGAGATGAGAATCTATTGCCTGGGCTTGAGGAAAACAAGTGATCATGAGTCATGTGCAATGAATTACAGTAAAAAAATGTTCTGTGTGAATGCTACTGTGCTTAAACAGACAGTATGCTTATGTTTACTTCTCTCCAAAAACTTATGTTAAACTGAAAAAGAATTCCATAATGCGTAAGTACTCATAGCAAGAGTTTTCACCAAACTTTGACCATAGCTTTGCATGTTAATTTAGCTACTAAACCATCTCTGAGATTCTTGTAGTAATTATAGATAACATCAAAAATATAAAAGCAGAATGTTTCCAAAACAGTGCAAAACCATCTGTTTACAAAGAACTAACCACCTATTTCTATAACAAAATAAGTCTCAAAATAATGGATTAACCTGTGTCATATAAAATGTGATTGAATCAAAAAGAATATTTCTATAAGAAGTGTGTGTGTGTCCAGAGGGAAGTAATTGCACAAATGCAATTGGATAAATCTCTTAAACTAAAGTACAGACAGAATTTAGTAGCCTATCTTTACTTTGTTTTGTTGTCTCTACTATTTCAAAATAAAAGACGATAGTTTGTCAGTAAAATTCTCTCAAATAAGCTTCTAAATCAGATACACTGTTTTCTCCCAGCAGGAAACCATTTGGT
>KL285615.1:47760-58937 GCA_000699545.1 Podiceps cristatus
TGATCTATGAGTCAGTGAACTTTACATCAACATTGGAAACACAGAAAATTCATGACGCAGTGTATATGAATAACAAGAAAGGATACAGAACTCTGTTCACAAAAATTGGACAACTAGTAAAGTAGCGTTGGTTTTCTTTTCTTGGCATTTAATTCTGCTGAGTTTCCAGTTAAACTTTAATGGCTTATTAAGGAAACTTCAACACAAGATAAAGTAATAAAAATCAACTACTAAAATAAGGTGAACAAAAATGGCAAGAAGTTTAAATCCCACTGTATTTTTTTTCTTAAATTTTCTTGTGGCAAAGCAAAAGGATTTAATGTCTATATAAAATTTAGCTTCAGCCTATAGTATAAAAATAATTATTCCTATTTATTTCTCCTAAAACTGAAAGCAGTATTTACATTACAGGATGTGATTGCTTCAACAAATTTGTCCTCAAAAGTTTTGCTTTATCTGAATTGTCAGGCCTCAAAAAGATTTCATATTTTACTTTTCATCATCTTTTGGCACTTTCCACATTCAGTGAAGGAAATACTGCACGATTGTAGATACCTAATTCAAGCCCTGGCCTTCCAGTTATCTCAAAAATATTGAAGAGATCAATTAATTTGTCAGGATATCTACACCAAAGAGTACATTTAACTCTCCGATTTAGGGATCTGGAGAATGTTCTTTAAACATTTATTTGAAGACATCTTATTGCAATTTTTATTTGGAAAAGGAAGATGAAGAAATTAGCCATAAGAGAAAAAAAGCAGAAGGTAAGGGTCTGTTTTATTCATTATAGAAAGTTTTCATGTATCACAGATGAGTTCATAACAAGATCTTACCACATCAACAGGACTTGCTTTGTATTCATGTCAGGAATTATAAAAAAGCAGGAGTTAAGATCTGAATCCTAATTTTTAATAAATTTCCTCTTGTTTAAGATCAGCCTAGATTTAAGAGAAATGTGATTATTCAAAAGTCAAGGCATACTTAAACTTCTTGATATATTAATTTTGGAGGAGGGCTTCACGCAGATTTCTTTAATGAGAATACTTTGTAACTTATGGTGTATGTCCTGCTTTCTACAGTGATAATTTTGAACAGTGTCAGATAAGGTTGAATCAGCTTTAATTTGTGAAAATGGCTTAATTCTGGTGAATACACAGATTGAACCTATGTAGTGCTCCGTCATCCTGGGAAATTCTCAGATGCTCTGAGAAAGGGTCTGTGAACAACTGGTGATTATTCAGCACGTTCTTGCAGGTCTATGTCTGAGAAAGGTTCACAGAAGGGCACTGAAGCAAAGCCAGAGGAAGAGCGCACAGCTCATGTCTTTGATTCAGGTCTTTTGGGGAGCTCCCTGGTTCCTAAGTTTACCTCTTCCATCCCCTGGACAAGAAAGCCTCTCCAGAGCCAAAGCTCTGAGGGGACTTGCATGGCCATGCTGGCATATGAACAGGGCAGGCGTGTGGGGAAATGACTGCCTTACGAGGGCTTACCAGGGATCTGCAAAGATCATAGAATCATAGAAAGGTCTGGGTTGGAAGGGACCCCAAGGATCATAGAGTTCCAACCCCCCTGCCACAGGCAGGGACACCAACCTCCAGGCCTGGACCTACATGAGTTTGGCCAGGGCCCCATCCAACCTGGCCTTGAACACCTCCAGGCATGGGGCATCCACCACCTCTCTGGGCAGCCTGTTCCAGCCCCTCACCACCCTCTCTGTAAAAAAAGATGGGTGGGACACCTGAGGGTGCCCAATGCAATGCATGTGGGTCCAAGGCAGTTCAGCTTCCTCGGTTGCTCACAGGCTGGGCATGAGTGGAAAGGCCCAGCCTGGAGTGCTCCCAGTAGGCCAGTGCTCCCCGAGGGACCAATGCTCCACACCCCATGGAGAAATAACGTCTGCTATGGGCTCGGTCTCCCTTACTGTGGGATGCACCGTGCCAACCCAACCAACAACAGCAGTAATGGCAATGACCGAACCAGCTATAGTGATACAGGCCTTCCTTTGCTGCAGTCCGTCTCAGATGGAGGAGGGAGAAGGCATCTGCTAGTGCAAGTCTTTTAGTGCAAGCAAAGCTTGAATGCACTTTCTTAGCGGCATCACAATGCTTGTCCAATCACGTCCTCTCATGCTTCCCAGCAGATCTCTGTAAAACGGGAACAAGGTTGCATCAGAGAGCTGTGGCCTACAGTAAGGCATCTTAGGCTGCTTTAAAGGACAGCTATTTGCCCCTACCTGATGCAGGTACTGGCACATTTCAAGTGCAGGGACAGCACATACCACTTCAGATCCTTCTTCTCTGACTATGCTGGAGCAGAAATATTGGGCATACAGAGGCCACTTGCTATAACATACTAATTTCTGAAGTGTATCTGACAGCATAAAAAAGGGTTTTCTTAATTTCCATGTATTTTAAGTGACAGACCTTTAGTTTTGTGTTAGTAGGACCATGCGAACCAGGAGTATTGCAAAGCATGTATTTCAGCCACCCTGGTAGGCTGGAGCTAGTGGCAGAGAAGCAAAATGTAACAACTTCTCACTTACAGGAGACATCTTGATAAATAAAAAACTAAAATAGGCAAAATAGAGATGGCACATCTCAGGAAAGAACACTTCCGTTCATAAATAGAAATTTACCTACTCTAGCTGAACCAAAATAATCAATATCATAGGTGCCTTGTTTCAGGGGCCTGCTGGGACTGCACACGAAATGAGTCGGTTATCAAGCTATGCTGAAACTAAAATGAGTGAGTGTTAAATAACGCTCTAGTTCCTCTTGGCTTGTTTCAGTGACAAATTCCACTTTAAATAGTTAAATGATTACAAGCTTTGAAATTAAATTTCAGGATGAATAATTAAGCAGCACTCTCCACTGTCTGTGAGAAATCACATTCCCTGCTCTAGAAACACTTAGAGTAATAGATACAGGGGTAGATTGGTAGCACAGTTCTGATTAAATTTAGTTTGTGTAGAATGACTTCTCATGTATTACAGCCAACAGTACACTGAAGTCAACTGCATGTTTTATGTAATTTAGTTTAATATTAACAAGTTATAGGAATAAAAATTCTCCAAAATACATTTACATTTAAAAATTAAGTAAATATGGCTGTTTCTATGGGATGTAGCCAAAAGTATAATCACTTAAATCTGAAATCTATCTTTAGCTGAGATACGTAAATAGGCTGGGGCTTTTTCTTTGACTGCCAAGTGGAAAAAACATTGTTTACATGTTTGATTTATAGACAAGAATTGTTCCAGCTTGGGAGAACCTTCCTTTTCCTCCTGACAAAACTCTAATCATTTACTCACGGAGGTTTAAATAAAAGCCGAAGAAAGGTGTAAACCAAAAGATACCTTTTCTTCTGTTACCCTTTATGTCACCCCTCTCACCTGTGTTCTGAGAGAGTCTGTTTCAAATTCCCCTTTGGTAGATTCAGAGCAGGCACTAGAACGTGGTATTTCTTGGACCATGCCTTGTTGCTTTATAGAGGGGTCTTCTCCTTTTCTACCAGTGAAGATCCCTGTAGTGGTAAATATTCCCAGGGCCTGAGAGGCTTTTGATCTTGAAGGCAGGAGGCTCATATTCTTGTCCATGTTCCAAAAAAACAATATCACCTTTGCAAGTCATCTAAATAGATATTTGTGTCATATCAGTGGAATTTTGGCATGGTTCTGGAAAAGGAATTTCAGCCAGATTCTAAATTTTAACTTCTAGAAAGAGACTGGGCAGGGAAAGAAAAAAAAAAAAAAAAAAAAAAAAAAACCAAAAGTTGAAAAATGATGACTTTAAACCAGTTAATAATTGATGATTAATGCCAAGATTTTGCTTTTCTCATCTGCATAAATACTTTATTTCAGCTTTGGAAAATGGGCTTATCAAAACACAGTATTTGCAAAACATGGATTCTCACATGATGCAGCCACGCAAGCCACCAAGAAACTTTGGTGATAAGAATTTAGCTTTTTATACATCAAGGTTATTTTTTTTTAATCCTTCCTTTAAATCACACAGATAACATTTCCAAAAATCATGCTGACTCAATCCAACAAACTTATCATCACCAAACATTGCATTAAGCCTTTTAAGAACCACGTTACTACAGCTGCAGTCCCACTACTGCATACAGTAAACTTTCAAACGGCAGCAACAGAGTCAGCCTCCCAATGAGTGTGGTTAAGTTGAATAAATAAATTTAACTGAGAGCAGCTGTAGAGATTTCCCTTAAAGGCTAACAAGTTACATGTTATAACAGTAACAATGCATTTGTAAATTAGCAGCCAAGCCTGTAATTCCTATTGCCATAAAACAGCGAATTAAGACCTCCATGAAAGGCCCGAGAAACTTCTTCATTCCAATCACGTTCCTTTAAGGTAATTTCTGTAGAAGTGACTTGCTTTGCTACAGCAATTTCAGCGTCTGTGCAGAATGTCAGACTGAAGGCCTCTCTTCCAACCTTAAAAATCTATAAACACCATGAAACACCCCAAAGCGCCAGATAATGGATGCTTGGGAAGGTGTCTGGCTGGAATTACTCTGCACTGTTTCCTAGAGCATGGGACTGTATGTTTGGTGGCACCGGGTCATTAAAATGTATTCAGTACACGTAACTCTTTCTCTGCATCATTATGGAATTAATATTAGTCAAGAAAAACAAGAGACTGCTTGTCACTGGCTTTGCATGAGAATTGTATATGATGAATGAAAGACAATAGAAGAAATAATCACAAGGGCATTAGTAGAGCATGTTTCTCATAATCTATACATTTATTGTCCTAAATGTTTACACAAAACATTATCTTGCTGAATCTATACTGTAAAACCAAAAAAGCTTCTTTCCAATAAAACTTCAGAATCACTCTTGGCCTTCCATACTATTCTTCTCTGGAACCCACGTTACTCAATAAACCCTTCCAATGGACCAGAGTATTGACCTTTTTTTCTATCTTTATTTCTTTTTTTAACAAGTTCACATAGTCATGAGTTTCAGAATAATATCAACCCAGCTGGAAATTAAAAGTGAATGTTCTTGACCCAGAGATTACTGAGTTCAATGACTTTTATTGGGTTTGGATTACACCCAGATCCGAGGAGCAGAAGGATCTCATTATGTGGTCCAGATTTTCAGAAGCTCACCTCTCATTAAAAATTAAAACAGTAACCAAGTTTTCAAAAGATTTTAGCACCTTATCTACTGAGCTGTTTAATTAGTCTGACCAGAAGTGTCACAAAGGGAGCTTTTGGGCACAGAACAGATTTGAAAACTGGCCTTTAAATTCTGATCATATCTCAGTACATTTCCCTGCACATTTATTGTAATGCATAACCTACACCTTCTCTCTGCTTCTCTAAAACAGTATGTTTGTTCTCATGCTTGCTTGGAAATCAGCAAATATTGCTGCTCCCTTCAGTCACTGTAAAGAAAACAGGAGAGTACTAGGTATTCTGGTATATTATTTTAGTATCTGAGATTCACAATCCAATAGCATTTTTCCAATTTCAGTGCTCCAGTATTGGACCATTCTTTATTTCCATGTACAGTTTTTCAGTGCTATACAAATGACACTTTAAGCTCTTCCAGTCATTATGCAGGCAATATCTTTATATCAACTTTATTTTGTTGTTTCACTTCCACAGAGTATTGACCTGCATGTATGTATAGAATGCATATGAGTGCCAAGAAATAATTACTAATTTTGTTTAATTGGAAATTATGACTAGACCTCACTTCCTGGCATGAAAATACAAATCAGTTTCAGAAATAAATTGAATCATTTAGATAAGGTAGGACAGAAATCCAGATATGAAACATTTTCAAAGGAAAAGAAAGTTTGATTTCATGCTGACATGGAGCTGGAAGATGAGCTTTTTGTGTATCACATTAGGTAGGATTTAAACACTGAAAACATGTTGACTGATGTCAAAATTATTTAACGTCTTGAAAGTATAAAGTAGAATGTTATTTCTCAAAAAAGGGGCTCATACCCTACAGCAAAATGCCAGTAATTCCCAATAAATCCAGACTTAGCCTCTTGAAGAGAACAGTGGCAGAGGTGAAACAGAATCATTATAACCAGGCAAACTTAAATGTAAAAGTGAACTCTAATACCCGTGTGCAGACCTGCTAGCGAGCAGCAGTGTGAGCACATAATCAGGGCAGGGCAGAAGCAATTGAGAGTACAAAAAATCTAATCTACATCTTAAGATAAAATGGCCCACAGGGCTAGAGAGGTTAAAGCACTCTAGTTTCTACTGGCAAAAATGCATGAGAGAGCGATATGAGAAATATCACAGTTAGCCATCTTTTCCCTATTAAACTGATGAGTCACACTTCTTCAACTCAGGCTTCAAAGTAAGCCCAGAATAAAATTAAGACGCACAAAAAAACGTCCACAGCTGAACTCCTTCCTGGCTCTGCCTTGACACCCTGGAAGGCTATGCTCTATCAGTTAATGTACCACTTCGTAAAGAAAATGCAAAAGGCTGTTTTTTGATTAAGACCTTGCAGACACAGACAGATGTTCAGGCATCAAAAGTAATTTCACTGATGGTTTACATTTGCTGCCAAAGTTAAATTCCATTACAGTTAAATTTTTATGCATTGATTTTTTTTTCCATTCCTGATTATTTTCCTGTAGCATTTTTCCTTTAGTTTACATCAGCAGAAAATCCTGCATAGTGTTTGCATAGATAATAAATCTAAAATCTGATACTGCTGGCATTAAGTATGTTTTCTGGCTTCATAAAAATAGCAACAATTCCTCTCTGATACAAATACATTCCATTTCTGCTTTGCATATAGAAAATTTTTTTAAAAATCAGGAATGCTATCAAAATGTAATTTGCTTAACTTTCCATCACTATGGAAATAGCTTAATACAGAATCAGACATTCCAGGACTAATATAATACTTACAAAAAGCAAACTTTTTTCCAGAATGAATGCATTCATATTGATAATTTTTGATAAATGACTTTCATTATGAAACTTAATCATTTCAGTTGCAGATTTTTAAATCTTAAATTCAGCTAAGATATCAAGCTGAGATTTTTAATAGAAAATGGAAGTCCCTGTCTCAGAGGCTGCTTTGAAAAGCAACAACAGACCGGGTTTCAGGCTTCCATTCAACACAGTTCAACAAAAGCATGTGCTCAAAAAATGACTATCCAGCTTGCTTGTCATGTAGTCTACATCTTGAGCCTTAGAAGACAGAGATGCTCATTGCTACCATGTGTTTCTGAAAGTAAAATCAGCCCCTAGGATTATTTTATTTATTGATCAGCCTTAATCTGGAACCGCTATTGTTCCAACTTACAACACTCCAGTTTAAAGAGGGCAGGACTCCCTGTACACACGGTGCAGCATCCCACGCTTCCACATGTGCCGTGTCCAGGATTCTGCGCATAGCGAAGGCCACTCTTCCTGGAAAGTCTCATGGGTGGAAGCATCCACCTGAGCAGAGGAAACAGGCATCACCTCTTCACAACAAGTAGCTCGTCAATATCTACAGAGGGTGACTTATTTGCATAAGCATAATTCACAGAATTCCTCTTGCAAGGAAATGAGGAGCATCCGTATCTATACACACTATTGATTGCAGATGACCAATAGTTTTCAAGTTAGTAAAATTGAATGGCTAAGAGAATCCCCCTCACTACAAGAAGGACATCGAGGTGCTGGAACGTGTCCAAAGGAGGGCAACGAAGTTGGTGAAGGGTCTAGAGCACAAGCCTTATGAGGAGCAGCTCAGGGAGCTGGGGTTGTTTAGTCTGGAGAAGAGGAGGCTGAGGGGAGACCTTATTGCTCTCTACAACTACCTGAAAGGAGGTTGTAGCGAGGTGGGGGTCGGTCTCTTCTCCCTAGTAACGAGTGATAGAACGAGAAGAAATGGCCTCAAGCTGCACCAGGGGAGGTTTAGGTTAGATATGAGGAAAAACTGCTTCACCAAAAGGGTGGTCAGGCATTGGAACAGGCTGCCCAGGGAAGTGGTTGAGTCTCCATCCCTAAAGGTGTTTAAAGAACGGATAGATGCGGTGCTTGAGGACATGGTATAGATGGACTTGGCAGTGATGGGTTAACGGTTGGACTCGATGATCTTAAGGGTCTTTTCCAACCCTGACAATTCTATGATTCTATGATTCTATGATCTCTCAGTCAAGTTGTTGCTTTAGTGCTTACTTGCACAAAATCTGTTACCTGGACTCTACAATCAACACGGAACGGCTACCTGGAAATGTATAAACCACTTTTAGCTACTGCCATAAAATCAACAGTTATTTCAAACCCACTAAAAGCCAATCCTAATCTAGCCAGGGTAAGTTCATCCCTGGCTCAGAGATGCAGCTGCTCTGAGGACAATTAGCTTCACAAGCGGTGTGTATTCCCCAAACAATGACATTCTCCCAGGGAAACAGATTAATCTTTCAGCACAAAATTTATGTAAAAACTTCAAAAGCAGAAAAGTCTTCCTTGTCAGCCCATGCTGTGACATACCAATAAAGGCAGGCATATATAAAACAATGATCCATTGATTACAACATATACTCAAAATGAACATCCTCCAAATTAAATGGTCCCAGTGTGTTCCCTTCAAACCTTCAGACAACTTTCCAGACTCTCAAACTTCTCATACAAAACAAGATGTCATAAAAACAATGAGTTAAATGGAAGTAAACTGTCAAAGCAGCAAACTCATAATTTGCAAACACATCTCTTCGTACACCACAGTAAAAGCAACCCACACAAAATCATCGACATTATAGATCTTACACATGCATCCCACAATTGGATTTTTTTTTTCTTCTTGCATCAAATACCCTTGTGGAAACTCTCCAAATAAAATCAAACAATCCCTGAGCAACAAAATGAGCTCTCACAAATACAGTTACAGCAAGAAAACTCCTCC
This sequence comes from Podiceps cristatus, assembly GCA_000699545.1. Lineage (NCBI taxonomy): Eukaryota > Metazoa > Chordata > Aves > Podicipediformes > Podicipedidae > Podiceps > Podiceps cristatus. Next base: position 56,665 of record KL285615.1, read on the forward strand.
ACCTTCAAAAAAGTAACTAAGCCACCTCCAGTCTCTCAGTGCTGATCCTCAGGAGAAACCCACAGAATACAGAAGTCTGTCTTCTAAAGACAGTCTTTCCAGCTGAATGTCATTAGACCATGAAATACATTCTTCTATGGCCCTCCACGGCTTTCCACAAACCTTTGTGTGACTAATCTTGCACTGTTCCAAAGATGCCGCTTCTATCTTTGCTCCAGAGTCTCTCTTAACCTGTCATCTCTCCTTTCTCTAACTATTCTCAGCTTGATGTTTGCTTTGTCCATGTCAGATCTGCTTGCGTGGCTAAAAGCTTTTGTTTGCTCTTTTTCCATTGAAAATATTACCTTTGCCTTGTCTCCCTAATAGCTTCACTTCTGCTTCATAGATCTAATAAGTAAATGTTGTCCCTCACTTTTTGCAAAATAACCTCCTATGCTTTGGCATAATTTCCATCTGTAGAGGGACTTCAGAGGGACTCTTCAGAAGCAGCACTTCAAAGCTTTCTTGCTACAGGCTCCGGAATAGGTCACTCACAATATCTGTCTGCACCCTAAAAGCATTTTCAGTTAATCCATTAATGACTGACATGATTAAATTTTTGTAGCATAGACCAATGGTAATCTGATTCAATTTACAACCCACATTTCACCAAGTAAAGAAACATTTTTCTCTTGACTTCTTATAGGGAAGCTACAGAAGTGAAGTGTTTACATGGTGCCGTAAGCCTGTAAATTTGAAGACAAGCTCAAATGGCTAGCAACATTAACTATCACAAACACACTAAATCTTGTCCAGTTCAGGCAATCTAGAGTTTGATATACTTGCAGAAACTCACGTGTGACATCCATGTACTATCCATGCTGGTAAAGAAAAATTGATTGAAGAGTTTGCCATTGACTGTATGAACATGGTAATCACAGACCAATGAATTTACACCTCCACCTGTCTCATTTGTGAAAAAGGAGAACTCACAGAGCCCTACACTTACCATCCCCTGAGGAAGCCAGATTTATCTTCTAATTGGACACAAGATGGCAGAGCTTCCCAATGTCCCTAGCACAGCTCTTTGCAAGTTTTGGTTAAGGCCTTTCTCATTTTAAAGGTTTGTCATCCACCTCTGCAATGTCTCATGGGAATGTGAATGTCTTCTAGTGACTTACTGTGAAACCAAATTTTTGCTGTCCCATCTGAGCATCTAAGCAAAAGCAAATTGTTTTATAAGCCAGTTTCTCACATTTTCACCCATTCCAACCTGATACCAGAGTTGCTTTCATCAACCCAACCAGCTGACATTTTAGATGGATAAAATGCAGCAGGAAAAGGGGGATTTTCCTTCTGCCTAATACTATCCTTTTTCTTTTTTTTTTTTTTTTTTTTGGGGGGGGGCGCAAATAGTTCAATCTATCTCTTAGATTTCTTCATAAAAGTCCCTGTTTCATTTAATTGAATTATGCAATATGATTTCTTTGATTGCAATGATACACATATTCTTTGAAACAGAAAAAGGTGGAATCTAGGTGTTTAAGATATTATTCCTAATAACCTGCTAAAAGGAGAGACATCTTTTCTGAGTGAGCAGTTTGCTCTTCTTAGAAACACCACTACGTAAAACAACTGGAGGCTTACTAATGTAGAACATTGTGAGAATGGAATATTATTGTATCAGACAAAGTATGTATGACAAAAGAGGTTGAATGAGTCACTCTACAAAAATCACATAGCGACAGTAATTTTACTTTAAGATGAACAAATTGACTCCTCTCTCTTAAACATTTAATACTTATTATTTCAGATGTGTCATATTCTGACTTGATGCATTTTAATATTAATTCTTTTGATTCTGGAAGATATTTTCCAAAAAGCCTAAGATGTCCCTGATTATTTTGCATCATCAGGAGTAAAGAGTTACAGATCACATGTCACTGCAGATCCTTTTCAGGCACAGGATTTAAAACTGATCACCAGAAGGAAAAGTATATTGTATAGGCAAATTTTGAAGACCAAATTCATCACTGAGACAAATTATCATTCAGAGCTGAATGAGATCAAATAAAGATGTTAATAAAATTAATTTATCAGCTATTTCAAGCTAACAAAAAAAAAAAAAAAAAAACACCAAAAAAACAGTGATGCTGTAAGAGAAAAATCTGTTAGCAGATACAAGAATGATACAGAAGAAAATATTAATTCTTGATTCTTAAATTGGAATTCTCTACATGAAAATGGTGACATGTATGGCCTATTCTTACCAGAGAGCATAAACATTGTAAGGA
>KL285616.1:0-23140 GCA_000699545.1 Podiceps cristatus
GCCGCAGGCAGAAGGTGCCCGGCCCTCCCAACGCACCTCTCTGGAGCCGTCAGACATCCCTGTCCTCGCAGAAGGGACAGCTGATTGCCTTCCCTCACCTTGGAGGTAGAACAGGATCCACGGCCTGGAAAACAGCCAAAGAGGACGAGATCAGCCTTCACAACTCGGTGCTGCCAACCCGTATCACAGCCTCCATCAAGCCTCCAGCTTTGCTAAGCTTCCACATGAGAGACTGCAGCAAATGCTCCTCCCTAAGCACAATGGCTGTGAGGTAACCTGCCAAACCTGCGTGGTGCAAGGGCAGGAGTCTCCAATCACTTCTTTCCCCTCTCATCAGTCTTGCTTTTGCCTCAGAGTAGATCCAGGGAATAGCGTTAAGACACTCTGAAAAAACTAATGGTTTTTAAGATTAAAAGTAATACATGTCTGAAATTATGGTGCTTAGCAGACAAACCAATCTTGTGCATGGCAGGTTTTTAATTAGTGGCAGACAGTTAAAATTGGACTTGTTATTATCTGGGACTCAAAAGTATAGCTACAAAAAGTGAAATCACTAGTGTGCACCACAGTTTCCTTTCACTATGAAAATGAAGAGACAACCTCAGGCAATTTATGTACGTACGACTGTCCTGAGAATGAATTTCCATGGAAGAGACTTTCAAACGCAGAGATAGGTGCAAACATCTACCTTAAAAAAAAACATTAACATGCTTCTATACCAATTATCTAAGTCACTTTCATTAAATGATCATATATAGAAAATAAGGTTCTCCTAAATTACCAATTTCAATGTAACACTCAATTTTATCCTAAAAATCAAGCAAGTCACTTCCTCAAGGCAGAGCAACTTTTCAAGATACTTGGTGTGGCAGTTAGCAGAACCTTTACTAGGATTCTGCTTTTTCTAATCTTTCTATACCAATTATCTAAGTCACTTTCATTAAATGATCATATATAGAAAATAAGGTTCTCCTAAATTACCAATTTCAATGTAACACTCAATTTTATCCTAAAAATCAAGCAAGTCACTTCCTCAAGGCAGAGCAACTTTTCAAGATACTTGGTGTGGCAGTTAGCAGAACCTTTACTAGGATTCTGCTTTTTCTAATCTTTTGTCACTTACATCCTCTAACAAAAACAACCAGTGAGACTAACTTCCTCACATAAGATTATTTTACTCACCTTTACAGCTTAAGAAATCATCTTTACTAACTGCATTCCATTTGACATCACTTAAGGTTTATTTTGAGGCCTAGAGTCTTTTTGATGGAACTTTGTAACTTAAGTCTCATCTCCTGCATATATATAAAAGCATTTTGGCTTTCCAACAGCAGTAAAGGAGCCTTTTATATCATAAACCCCTCCCATCAACAGTCACAAGAAATTGTGGGTTTTTTACTGTACCCCCAGTAGGAGTTCAGTAATACCGAAACTGAAGTCACAGATACATTTCCATTAGTGTTCTTTCCTTTGTTATCTCCCCATTACACATGCAAAGAAATCACTTTTTTGTTTGTGTCAGAACTATTTCAACCTAGAGAAAAAGTCTGTGTGTTCAGCTGTCACAGTCACTCCATACTGGAGGGCTGGTTTCAAACATTTTTCATCCTCTATTAATCTACGCTATGCTGACAAGCGTCCAGATACTTAAGTGTGGACATTTGAAATCTGTCTTTTGTACTGCTGACCTTTCTTACCGAATTGACTGCATACCCTGCATGGCTGTACCGAATAGCTTATCTTGTGGAAAATGTGGTTGTCTCTGGGATATCACTGGAAAACAATTAGCTACATGTAGTAAAAAACAAGCAGTAATTTAAATAATAAGACAGCTGTTCACAGGTAGAAGGGCTGCAGATACTTTCTAGATTGGAATCAGAACAATGAGCTACTTAGGACTTTGAATAGAAAACCTGTCTGGGTAACCCTATCCTACTTTGCAACCCTAACAGTCACCAGCTAGCATCATGAGGATTTGTCATCTCCATCATTCAGGAAGCATTTGCCATTAATACTTGTGGTATGAATATTTATCAGTAAAGTGGGACTATTAAAGTTTCTGAGTCAGAAATAAATTGATCAAGATTATAGAGTGAGTCAGTGCAGAGCCAGAAATAGCATTCACAGGTCCTGACTTTCAGGCCTGTGCTCTAACCACTACACAGGTTCCTTAAGGCAGTTGAAGGATGTCATTAATGTTTGTAAAGTAATTTGAACCCTTGGATGGAAAATGCTATGACAATAGCAAGGTTGGAGGGACAGAAAACCACGTTAACAGAAGAGAAACAATAGCTGTAAACTCCTGGGAAAGGCCTTTTGTACTGAAGTCCAAGAAAAAGGTTTTTCCTTCTAGAAAGTTATAGAAAGCCACTAAGTTGACTGAAATCAAGTAAGTAACAAGCCACTTAATTTATCTCAAAGAGCTGAGCCAAGCTAATCCTCCCATTTTATTCTCATGGTTTCGCAATGTTCTAAATGCTTGAAGCAATTTAAGTAAATTACAGAAAGTCTTAAACATGCTGTGATTACTTTTATTTAGTACTTCTGTTCCCCACATTTGAAAAAAATGTTAACCTGTTGCTAAGATAGATGCCACTCCAGCATCCAGCAAACACAAAAGCAATCTTTTCCCTATGCACCTCAGTTGGTTTCTTTATGCTGGAAGTAGTGATGATACCTACTGGAAATGCTGTTCTTGTGTATTTAACATCAATTAATCAAACTACAGTCCTTGCAGACAACTGGCAAGTCTAAAAATGACTTTGAGGAATAGTCACATCTAACCTGGATCCTTTGCATTTTTGAAGCACCCACCTCTCTGGTAACATTTTGCCTCCTAGTGGACAGCACCAATGCAGAAAGACCCGCATCAGAAAAAAACTGCCAGGGCTGCTGTTTTCTTTTAAAAGTGAAACAAGAGATGAAGTATTCGCGAAAAGTTGAGATTATTAAAATCCAAGGGTAGATTGTGTAGAGAGACAGAATGCAGAGTTTCTTCATCTCGCAGATTATCACAGTACAAACACTTACTGTTTTTATTCCAGCCGCTGCTATTGCTTTCTTCCACTGCTCATTTTTACAAGCCCAAACCTTTCTATGCCAGGTTAAATAATGTTTGCTGAGAACAAGCATAGACAAATCACTCAAGACACTGATAGTCCTTATACAGCAGCCTCACTTCCAGAACACCTCTCTCCATGCCAACTCAATACACCATTCTTTCAATTTACAACATCTAATTAACACAGGAAAGGACAAAAAGAAACATCTTTCATTCAACTGAAGTCAGAAGTGCATGTTGTGAATTGGGAGACTGTACACCACCTCTGCAGCTCAAGGTGAAGAGCTGAAGACCAGTGCACAGGAAGTTACTTCCTAGCTGTCCTTCCCAAGAATAACCAATTCAAGAGCCCCGCCACCCCCCCAAAAAAAAAGTATTGTGTCATTCAGCAGCCCCTCTCCAAGAAGGGGAAAAGTACAAACCTCTGCTTATCAGCACTGAGTTTTTCCCATTCAGCTGAGAATAAGAGAGAATACATATTTGAATAATAAATGCTGGAGTAGAAGTTACAGGCCTGCCTCAAGGGCAATGGAACACAGGGAGTTGCTGCATGTTGAACACGTTTTCAAGGCAGCAGACACTTCTCAACAGGAAAATGGTGAAGAGATTTCAGCCACAGAACTTACCTACACCTCAGCATTGCACCAGCTGGGCAATGAGCTTACACTGAACGTGAATTGCTGGCAACAGTATTGCTGTGGTTTAGAGTACAGTTGTAATTTTGCAGATACTAACCCCTTAAGTGGTAGCTGTTGGCATTTAGGTAGCATCACTAGCTTCAAGAGAAGACACTAGGGAACAGAACTCCTTTTCTGTATTTAGTCTGTTATTCAAGGACTGAGAACTGAGAATTTGCATTGGTTTCACAGGGCACTGGAAGAAAGCGGTAGAATGGAGCAGCTGCTTTTCTGTACCTGCACGTGCTGGGGGAGGGCAGCATTACCCCAACACCCGCCCTGCCTGGCAAGCTGTTCAGGGTAAGTCCCAGAAATCACAACACAAAAGCTATCGGAACAGGGCAGCATTCAACTTGCAGTAGGGAAGAGATCAGCCACTGCAAAAATACCTGTAAACAGAGAGGAGGGACAGGAAAGAGGATAAAAAGCAACCTGACAAAGTGTATTCTATGCATACTTTTATTAATAAAATATAAGATTTACAGCATATGTCAATGGACAGTGTGCTTAGAGAATTATCTAGTTGGATAGTATGACACCAAAGTCAGTAGCTGGTTTTGGTGAGTATAAATTAAACCTCAGATGACATGCCAGGGATCACCACTACTGACAAAACGAAAAATCTTTCCCAAGACTAGCTTTAAAACCCCTGAATCCATCCCAACATGCACAGCTGAGGTCCAAGAGGCAGTTTCGCTTGAATGTAGTATTGCTAGGAGGCTGCACTTGGTTCTACGTAAAATCTACCTGTTCAGTTCTGTGTCGTCTTCACATCCTCGCTTCCTTTTGTGTCTGTGCTAAGCAAGTTTTCGGGTATTCAGTGCATCATTTGGGATATACAGATACACAGAAGAGCAGCAGTCTCAATACCGCCTCAATCTTCCCCAAACAGCAGTCATTAAACCTATGCCGTTCTTCACAAAACGGAGATGAATTGTACCAGCTCTGATGCAAAAGCAGCATCCAATTACCTCTTTGCCCTTGCGATAAGAATAAACCTTGGCCCTGATCCTGTAAACACCTAGACAGACGATTAACGTTACTCAACAAATGTTTCCTTAACTATTAGGAAATATAGTCATTTGAGTAAAATTAGTCACATGCTATGTAAGTAGGAGTAGGGCCTACTAGTTTATTCACCCATTGGAGAACAGTTGCTGGGGCAGTTAAATTTTTTACAAGGCTAACAGGTGGGAAAAAAAAAAAAAAAAAAAAAAAGGTAAAATCCTTACAAAGGCTCATGGTCAGGCATGCATGTTACAAGACAAATACTGTATTTAAGAGAACCAGATCTAATAAATATTAGAATTTTTACATTTTCAAACCACTGCACAAGGACTTAAAGAAATTAAAGTATGGTTGCAAGAGTAGTCTTGTTCACAACCTCTAACCCAGCCATAATTTTACAGCAGAAACAGTATCTTAGCTGATAAAATAATAGAGGCATTATATTAACTACCTATAACTAAGCCACAGAAATAATTTAGATACAGGTAACTGAAAAGTGAAAATTCTTCCACTCAAGGTAAGTTCGCTACAACTTGAAACCTCATTCTGAACATTTCCGTGAAGGAAGAGTAAACCTAAAAGCACAATTAGCAAAAATATCTGGAGGTAAAAACTCATGAGCCTTATAAAGCATCAATATCTAGTTCATCTTTGGATAAGCCTTATTTGCTGAAGAGTTTAAATCTCTCAAAGAACTATGAACACTTATTTCATGCAGCTTCTGTACTCCACGTATTTTTTGATTGCACTATTTAACATTTTTGTAAGTGCAATAACTTTGCAAAGCCAAAAGCCAGAAGAAACACTTGCATGGTAAAACTACATTTCCACTCAGTTACTGATAGCAATAAAATACAGAAAATAGAGCATCCCAGAATGCAGCGTAGTTATCTACGTAATCACTTGATATTTTTTGTACTACATAACATCATACTGCCAGACAAGAATTCAAACAACTTTTTAAAAAGCCACAGGGGACTCCGTACTCTAAACAAGGCATTAAAGGTATTGTATCCTAAAACAAGGCATTAAAGAAACCAGGACAAAATAAACATTAAGATGTTAGTCCCATAAAACGGATTTTAAAACCTGAAAACTCTATTCCCGTTCCAATTCAAGCAACAGTTTAAAAAAATGAGCCTTTAAGGATACTGGAACAGTAACTGACCTGTTCAGATCATGGCAAAATCTAACAGCAGTTTATGATTTTGAAGTGGAAGTGGTCAGCGCATACTACAGCTGGTATTCTTGTCATTCATGAATGAATGCACATACTTGTGAAATCCCTCCCTCTCTGCATTCCCATGAAAAATAATTAATACTGGTTAAAATCATTACAAAAAACATCATTTTATTTTCATGCATCTAAGGTAAAACACAGAGTATTTGTATAAAGAGGTAGATTAAAAAAAAAGAAAACAGATTCTCCATTCTTTGTCACTTTTATTCAGTAGTATTTTTTTTTTCCTTATTTTTTTTTTCTTTTTTTTTCTTTTTTTTTTGGTGCCAGACATGGCAAGGAGTGATTACAGTCAACTGTTTATTAAAACATTTGTTGCAACACCGACCCCCTTTACCACTGACCCCAAACGGACCCATTTCATGTGCTTTATTTTGTTTTGTTGGTTTTTTTTTTCTTTTCTTTCTATACACCACCACCAAGGCTAGGTGGAGGGGGATGAAAGGGAAAGGGGGAGTCCAGGAGGCCAGAAGGAGGAGGAATGCTACAAGCCACAGCAAGAATGAGCTGTATTTAATAAAAAAAGGGGGCCACGAATGATACAGTAATGAGGTTACACAATTAAATCCCATAGCATGATTGAAGGCTTTCCCTGTGTTTGACGTCATCACAATGGAAGGCATAAAAAGTGGAGTAAACCGATGTTGATACAGTCCAATCTAGTCCATTAGGCAAGATGGTGCAAGTAGTCATTTAAATTAAAAAGTGCCCTATCCTCACCTAAATGGCTAGCAGACATGGAGAACGCAGTGACGGATCAACAGAGCTTTCTCCATGTAGCTATAAAAGTGTGTTGTCATATGGCACATTTTTAAACACTGGAAAGGGGTGCCATAATGGACCTCTCATTCTCTTTCATTTACAGGTACAAATGCTAGATTCAACTATTTCAACTATGCAGGAAGTGGACTCTTCAGTTAGGAATGCCAACCCTAATTCATTTTGTCTTGAAATATATACAAGTTGTTTGTAGTAGCTACAGCAATGATGTTTTCCTTAGGATGCCAGGCTGTGTGTAGAATCTTCTTGTTGAAGTCTAGGCTGTCAACACTAATTTCATCCTTCTTTCGCTTACCACTTGCGCATACTTTACGTGGCTTCAAAACGGTACGGGGTTTGTTGTTTTCCCGGGATGCCTCTAAGGTGATGTCTCGCTTTGTGTTTCTGTCAAACATTCTGAAGAAGTTGTTGTAAGATCCTGTCATGACAATGCTGCAGAGGTGGAAGGAAGAAAGTAACAATTCAGTTGAAAGTAGCCTCTCCTCTTATGAAACCTCAGGGTCCCCACTGAGATTGTGCCTTGTTATAAGCAGGAAGCAGGCATCCTTGCCCATACCTTCTACAATAAGTGACCTAATGAAAGCCATATACATAGGATTTTTAGCCATGTAATTTTAGTTACACATGAGTTGCATGAATTTAGGTACTAACTTAACATACCTAGTTTGTGAGAATACCTTAGAGGATCCTTATTCTGTATCAGCTTTTCAGTAAGACAAATACACTTAGAAGTTTCCCTGTCCTTCCTTTCCCTCAAAAGTATTTGTCTGCTTAAATATTTTAAGTTTTTAAAAAAAAAAACCACAACACAAAACCAAAAAAACACAGACAACACACAACAAAAAACAACTATGTCTGACAATACTAGTAGAGATACAGTGAGCTGATCCAGATCTAGCAAGTGAACAGTTAATGACATGACTAAACACCAAAGCAACAGCCGTCTTAAATGGTATTATTGACTAGTCAGCCATGCCTGAGTGAGGCAAACTTGGCAACTCATTGCAAGAAAGAAAATTCCTAGATGTTTTTTCCCCCAAGTGTTTTTACCTTTTGACAAGGCAGCTTAAATAGAACACGCACACACAGAGGTTCCCCAACAGCTCTGGGGTAGATTCTTACAGTTAGAACATGTGATCAGACAACAGAGTTCTAGTACATGGGCTTTATTCCCATACAAGTCATTCCAGAGTCAGATCATAACAGATGATAGAAAAAAACCACAAACAAAACCACAAAAAAACCCCACCCCACCAAACCCAAAAAAACAACAACAACAAAACCCACACAAAAAAAACACAGTCAACCAACAAAACCCCAGAAGATAAACACTAGGGATAATAAACCTAGTGGATTTGGGTATTGGTAGTATTTCACCAGTTTAGTTTGCAGAAAAACATTTCTAATCTTACCACTTCATGCACTTCTCCAGTTTAAGCAGCTGGAACATGTCATTAATATTTCTTCTGGCAAAGTGATAAAACTCAATTTCTAGTCAAATTCTACATCTCTTTAGTATATTAAGGCAATTTTCTATAATCCTATGCAACAACATCAAGGGTTAAGAGCTAATATACATGAGGCCTACTGAAGTATTAAAATATTACCCAAGCCAGTGCATGAATAAAACCAGACATATTTGAGGCTATGCTTCAAGTTGCCCATTTTAAGAATAACTTAGAAAGGTCTAAAGCGCATATAGAGAAGAGTTAAACTTACCTGTCTGATCCATTCCAACAGCATTCGAATTTGTCAAATATGCAATCATTCTCATACAGTGAACAAAGTTTACTTCTGAGGTATTCATGCACCTAGGAAAAAAAAACAAACCAAAAAAAACCCAAAACAAAAACACACAACTAGTTAGATAACCTGAATGAATACTGAACTTGCATAGTTGTAAAATAACCTTCATAGGTTCTGTTCCAAAAGAGTTTAAGTACCTGCTAGTGCTTACACCCTATCCACAGGAGCACACACAGCTCCCCCCTCTGACTGTACAGATGAAGAGCAAAACAAAATCAATGAATTAACATCTTCTGCTCCACAGAGATTTCAAAATAAACTCAAATAGTAGCAAGTCACTCAGGGTGGGGAAAGAGACATCTCCCAAAACTTGGCAATTCTTCAGAATGCTTTCCCTCCATGAGCAGTTGTCTCACTACCCTTTTAGATAACTGAAAGGATTTCAGACTTTGCTTCTTTCTAAAAATCATGCATTGGTGACTGATCTTCCTCCTATGTATGATAAAGAGGATCCCCTCATAAATTTTCCTATAAAGAAACACCACAGCAATTTTCAGTGCCAGCTAAAAACATTTTCTGCAAAGGACATGTTTCACCTCTTATTTTCTCCAGGAAAGGACACGAAAATTAAAAGTCAATTGAAGACTAGAAGAGATGGTGCTCTCTCACAGCTAAAGAATACCTTTCCACATTTCCATTCTGTAAGAGGAAAGCTTTTTCATACCCAAACATGGTTTGGGGCTCTACAATCAGCCTGCAAATAGCAAGATCCTTTAGCACATGTGTGGAACCCACAAATCTCATTGATGCTTTACCTGGACACAGTGATCTACAGACAAAAATTTAACTGCCACGTCAAGACTATTAGCAAGACTCAGCATCCTTCATGGTTTTAATTTCTAGCCCACATCATCTTCACTGAATACCTGGTATGTTTCCACAGGTCTATTTTCCATATTTAAATCCCAGATCTTCACTGACAGGTAATCTCTAGTCATCATATATCGACCACTATGGCTAAATTTGACATCAGATATGGAAGAGATGATTTCAGAGAAAAATGATCTGTTGCTAGGATCTTCTGGTTCTTCAAACACTGTATAAAAATAAGACAGGCATTTCAAGAGGTAAGTTTATGTTTCTTCCAATATAAGATACACCCAAATTAGGTTAACATTTTCTCAACAAGCTTGCCATGTTGGGCTAGCCTGCCTGCATTGGATACAATAGCTTTCAACAAGAAAGCCTTATAACACATTTATCATACTCTGAAATATTTTATTTTCATAGCAATGCAAGGTCGGCTTCTAAATAAGTGAACTACTTGCTCATTTTGGGAGTCTTCAGTCACACATGTAAGATAGCAAGCATCAGGTACAGACCAAACTCCACGAGTATTTGACCTCCTGAAGTCTGCAGAAAGCCATTCCTAGTCTTACTGTCTAGGCACACTCCCCAGCTTAGTAATGATTCTATATTCACTACTTCTACTCTGGCAAAACAGGAATCTATAGTTAAGATTTACTTAGATTTTAGGTTTTATATCTATTCAGTATACTTCAGAAACCCAATACAAATACACACAATTCAGTATTTAATATATTCTTACTAAGTGCTTAGATTCATCTAGTAGCAAGGTATCGTATTCCACAAAAAGATGGTAAGCAATGCAGGACAGGACTTACATTTTGAATGTCTGTCACAGAGTGCTGATGCCCTCATATCGCAGAGACGAATCGTTCCTTTACTGCTGCTGTATACAAATGTATTACAGCTGTTTGGGTGGAACTCTGCAGCTGTTATCACCTCTGTGAGCTCCTCCATGTTGGCAGGCTTAATATCTACAATATCTACAGCATTTTGTTAAGAAATTTTCTCCAGTTTCCACAATATATTTTTCAGCTTTAAATGTATTCAGCAATGCTTCTTCAGTTCACCAAAGTATATCTGAAATAGCCGAACAGAATTAAAACAAGCCAATAAAAGCAAGATAATGCTTGAAATTAGGAAGCAGGACAAGATTTCCATGCCAATGTGGGACCCAGTGACAAAATAGCTAAAAGTTAAGTCCCACAATTTGTCTAGAAAGCAAGACCATAACATTACATTCTCTATCAGTTTGAAGTTAATTCTTCTAACAGCAAGAGCCTGGTTAATTTTTTGCTCCACTCAGCAGTAATTAATTCTGTACTACATAGGTCACCAATTTTTTTTTGACACAGAACTTTATTTTGCTTAAGTTTTCATCACACTACTATCGTTATAAAGAAGGCACATGTGACTTCTGCTCAGGATCCTGCTGATTTGTCCACAAATCTCTGCTCCCAGCAATGGGAGTGAATACATATTCCTGTGATCCCGCCTGCAACATTTGTTACTGCACACCTGAGCACAGCTGATCATAGCTCGGGTTGGATAATAGCAGGTTGGAGGAGACCTCAAGGATTATCTGGTCCAACCGTTCTCGACAAAAGCACTGTCTAGACAAGACAGCCCAGCACCCTGTCCAGCCGAATCTTAAATATGTCCCATCTTGGGGGATCCACCACTTCCCTGGGGAGATTACTGCAATGGCTGGTTGTTCTCAGCATGAAAAATTTTCTTCGTGTCCAATTGAGGTCTCCCCAGGAGTAACTTGTACCCATCACCCCTTGTCTTTGCCATGTGACTCCTTATAAGAGAGAAGTCTCCACCTTCTTTGTAGCCACAAGAGATGGTTAGGTTAGAAGGTAAAAAAGAATAAACACTGACGAGGATGGTACTCCTCTGACCTGCTTCCTACTGCAAGTCAAGAAAATTTTCACAAGACAGTTTACTGTAACGGTGCCTTCCAAAACTGCTCATCTCACTTGAAACCTTAAGCTTTTTTCTCCTTTAGAAGAGTCTGGTTTTCACCATGCATATGACTACTTCTCTTTATATTGCTCATGTGAGCTACCTCTCCAGAAGTAAAAGTCCTTACAACCACGAGGGAGAAACAACCGGAAATGGAGAAACACGCTATACAAAAAGGTTTTCATGAAAGGAAGTAAAATCCAACATTTTTGTTGTAACTCAACTGTTCCCATCATATAAAACAATACAAAAAAGATACTAAAACTTCTGTCTGTAATTTCTAGGTGCCAGAGGTTAATCCGCAAGTCATCTGCAGATAAGTATGTTTCATAATCGCTATTAATGGAGATGGAATTGATGTGATACGTGTGAGCATTGGCAAATATTCTTCGTGGACTAGCTTCAACCATGAGGTCCATGGGCCTGAATACTGGCACCTGCAAAATACAAAGCAATGGAAGCTTGAGATGCAAATGTACCACAGACACATTAGCACTCATAATCACAGTCCTTCAATACACCAAGCTGATTAACTATCTCAAAATCCCCTCAGAAGTCAACGTGTCTACCAAGTGGCATCACAGAAAATGTAAAGTTGGTAATCGGATGGGGCAGCTACTGACTGAGGCACAAGCTAATCTGGGTGCTGGAGAGAAGAAATCACTTGAATGTGGCCAACTCACAGAGAGTGAACTACTCACCCGTAGTGTTGTAACTGTAGTAGGATCCCTATACCGTCCATCTTCTTCCTTTAAATTATAACCCTCTGGTCTTTTGTCCCTTTCACTGATTTTCCATAACTTTATTGTTTTATCTGAAATAAAACAGCCACAGTTTCAAATCAAAGCTCTAGCAAAAATACTAGCCTTCACAGCTGATGGACTTTAACATGAACCCTTCAAACAAGACATGTACCAAAAAAAGACAAAAATACCGCTCAGAGAAAACAAGACAAGGTAAAAAGCATTAAAAAGACCTCCTCCACAGTTTTTTCTTTTTATGAAAGTTACAGCAAGTGTCAGAGTCAGGATTGTTATGAATGACTAATATAAGCTCTCACACAGTTCTACGCATATGAAGGTACTGAATGACAGCTTAGCTAAGCGCCTTTGCTATAAAGCAACTAAATCAGAAATGACTAATACACATGCACACCCCCCGCCATGCTGCGGGACCTCTGTAGCCAGGCAAGCTGGAACAGCAGCACAGTTAAACAGCACAGCTCTTGGGTAGCCACATCCCTAGATACTTGCATATAAAACCAACCTGCTTCCAGCCTTTTCAAAGTGGAGAGGGTAAGACAAAATCCTAATAGCGAACCTACGTAACAATAGGTTATCATGCAAAATGAACTATTAAGTCATAACTTACCGTTTGTAGACAATAAAAATTGAGCAGCATTTTTCTGGGGTAACCACCTAATTTTGTTGATCTTCTCTTCAATTTCTAAGCTTTTCAAGTAGTCAAACTCTGGTTCATGGCTTTGAAAGGTACTGTAAACATTGTATTCTCCCCTACTGTGAGACTGGGTTTTGTTCTAAAAAGAGAATTAAATGATCAAGGTATGTATGCAATGTACAGAATGCTTTTCAAGGCTGCAGGCAGAAGCCAGAACTAGGTATTTATGCAGCAACATATATAGGCAGGCTGCTAATTAGCATAAGAATAGGTTAACACTTCTACACTCTATTGTTGCCTATGCCAGATTTGTCCCCAAGTATCTTTTGGTGTACAACTTGCCTTATTTTAACGAGCCTGTAGAACAGACGAAATGAGGATCATCTCTTTTGCAAGAACTTGATTAGAGTTTCTACTATTTTGGCTAAGAAAGCATCAGAGAAGAGATAGTTATCACAGCAGCTTTTAATTCCTAAAGTTTCCAGAAACTCCCCTCAGCCACAACTATCTCCAGCAAGTTCTCTTATTAATGCCGAGCAACTGAACCTACAAACTAACATTTTACCTAAACATTCTAGGCATGATGTTTTCTTTTAAAAACTCAGAAGTCTTCATCAATCTCTCATCTTTAAAATTTTTCCACCTTTGTTTTTTAAAGGAGAATAATATTCCCTAAGAGAAATACACTGCCACACATACAGCAAGTTACTCTGTGGGTAAGTTTGGCTTGCTAGGCACGCTATGGAAACCCCACAAGGTCACCCTTTAATTTATACAAGCAGGTCCACTATTCTAGTTTATAATCTCCACACTGCCTGAGAACTTCTAAACTGCTTTAAAAGCTTTTTCTTTGTCATTCTGGAGAAGAGGGGATAAAAGCTTAACACCTCTGCTGAATACGTTTTTGAGATTAACAGTCAGACCTGAAGTTTAGCCTGTTCAGGATGGAACCCAAACTTGCATAAGTCCTCTTTCTCCAAGCTGTGTTTTAGGCAGTGGCTTCCTAGCACTAATACTGCACTGCATGGACCAAACCCTAAATTCCCTCCAATGGGTAAGGTGACAGAAAGTTGGAATAATGTCTGAAACAGTGCTCACTAAGTGTACCTGAAATTAATTCAGATTAATTTTGTGATATATTCCTGATCCACCCATTTCAAGAGGTTGCACCATCAGATGCCTTTCCTGTGATATGCTCTTGACTAGGGACTTTGCTCCTTCCTTCTCTTGTGTGTCTCATGTCCCTCCAATTCACTTCATGCCTTAATATCTCACTAAAACATACTTGTTGATATGATCCTTGCTGGCCCACATTTGTCACATTCCTTGCATCATTTTCTCTTGCTTCATACCCTTACATTAATAGCTGGCAGGAATTCTTACATTTTACAATAAGCTGGGGGGGGGGAGAGGGAGGGGAAAGTGGAAAAAATGCTCAGAAATAAAATTTGGCACTGGATTTTGTACCACCCCAATCAACTGCACTGGCTTTCCCACCCTAGAGAACGGAAGGAACTTTGTTTTGTTTCAGTTAGACCTAGCAAGTTAAGCAGGGTCAGTGCCTAGAGCAGGCGACTTCTAAAGTAAATCTATTGTGCTTTTGGAAATGCTGGTCACGATTCAGGGAACTTTGCTTCAATTCCATACTTACCTAATGACTGACTCTTAAATATACTTGTTGTGCATTCCTGTAAAACTCTAGGGAACTAGAATTATATATAAAAGCAATGCTATATGAAATCCATCCTTGGGATAAAAGCAAAATGTAAGCTATCAGATCATCTTGTGGCACTCAAAAAATCAAACCAAGAAGAGGTGTTGGTCCGAGTGCCTTATGTTAAATTCCAATTTAGGCAATTACAGGCTGCCTACGCAAATTCCTCCTTCAGTTTCAATTAGATACAGTATTCATTTCCTGCCTGATACTTATGTAATGTCACTTGCTCTGCCTTGCAGAAGGGCTGCCACATTCCAGCCCAGAGGTGGCAGTATTTTGGCAGTGGGTGAAATTACACGAGCTTGTATAACTCTATATGGCACGCTTGTGGTTTAACGTTTTTCTTCCTCTATGTATGGTCTGTAAAGCACTCTGGAATGGAATGTGATAGAAGGTGGTACATAAATCCAACCAAAATACTTACACAATTGTCCTTTAGGTACTCTTACATATAAAACTTGCTCTAGACAGTAGTGCATGTGGCATAACTACCTACTAATACATTAAGGAATCCAGTCCCTGTTGTTCCTTCCCTAAACACCGAGTTGACAAATTATGCCAAAACCAATTCTGTGCAACTTAATCTGATAACCCAGGTGGTTCTTACTATACCTAGATTCACAGATCATAAGGATATGAGCCATGGGTTATGCATCAAAAACAGAAGTAGTCATTTAAAGACAACTCACTTGAGAACAGGCAAGTAGGTATTTAAGCTACATTAAAGGACCCTTAAAGGATACAAGCTAAAACTCGGACTTTACCAAAAAAAAACCAACACCACACCCACAACACACCACCACAGTAACTACGAAAACCAAACAAAAAACCCCACAACACAAAACCCAAAAATAAAACCAACAAAAAAACCCCGACCCACGCCACACAAGTTTATGCCCGAAACTACAGGACGATTACAGTAAGGACACTCTACATACTATGTTCAACTCAGACTCCAGCTAAAGAAACGCGGGGAGAGGCCGGCCAGCCGGGCAGACCCCACTAGATGGCACCAACCCACCAAAGGGACGCACTGGTCAAGGGAAGGTACTGCCCTCGCACCACCAGAAAGCAACTTGCTCGGGGAACGGTGCAATTCTTAACATTTAGGATTTGTAGAATTAAATGAAACACTAAGGAAAGAAGGAACAGCATGACTTTTCTAGGCAGCGAGATGACAGAAGTACCTTTTTATCCTCTCCCTGAAATAAATTCTAACCAAGTCAGCTTCTAACTATGGCCTTAGTTAAAAATCAAGCACTCCATCTCAGTTTTCCCACCTTTAATGTGGGAGTAGAGGCCCTTCCCTGGCCTTAGAAGATTTGTCTGTAGAATTCTGCAGAGACCAAAAGTAGTATAAAATTAAGAGATACCTTTGCTACTATGATTCTATAGTTTTACCTGATTGATACCAAAATGGAAAAGGGCATAATAGGTCACAGTTACATATTCACTTAGGTGCAACTTTTATTTCCCCAACTACAGTGAACTCTGAAATAATCATCTCAGCCAAGTAGAGTAATTGTAAAACAACCAACTTCAGCTTCCCCAAGGTCTTTGCATCCTACCTCCCCCCTTTTAAGTTTTCATTTTAAACACTAAGAGTGTTTCTCTAAAGAGACCATAGCTAAAAAGTGTTTAAAGAGAAGTTAACAGTATCAAAGTTCTTAGTAATTCCTAACAGTATCTAAGTTCTTAGTAATTTCTTAGTAAAGTTCTTAGTAATTTCTTCACTCTTAAATTTATTATTTTAATCACTTATTACACAGGTATGTACTAAAGTTTTTTTTAAAAAAGCATGTTCCGTTTCTTTAAAAAAAAAGAAAGAGTTAGGGCAGAGGAGAACATTAAATATACTTTAAACTGTTAGCACTTACCTCCTGCTCCTGTTGAAAGATGACAACTCTACCTCCTTTGTCTCCTGTTGCTAGCAACTCTCCAGAATGGTTAAATTCTACTGTAGAAATTATATCCGCTGCATAGGAACAAAAATAAACCCCACAAGTTAATAATTCTTCTAAATATTAAGTGGTCAAGAAAGCTATGATAAGTAAAAAAGAAAATACATACTTCAAATCAGTTTAAGTATACAAGTAGGGATTTCTTAAAAAAATATAGCAGTAATTTTTTAAAGCTATACATTTGAAAACCTAGTCACTAGTTCATCATGCCAGAATTTAGTGATGTGCACTAAATTGTTTTTAAAGGTTTGATATTGTCACTTCTTAGATTTGTTATGACTGATACTCTAGTATTATAGTACAGAAATGGATTTTCAGTATGTACTGTAAAGGTAAGAAGCAGTCTCTCTGCTATTATCTCCATTCTTTCTGATAGATTTAGATCACCACCCATATGATCTCAAAGCTCCCCCCCCAACTCTGTACATATTTGACAACTTAAGGACAAAAACATATTAGGGTGGAGATGTTCAGTGTCTAAGGAATGCAAGGATGTGGAACAAAACCAGCTACAGAAAATTAGGAAATAAATTCAACAGACTGTCTCTCATAAAACCGAGTATGTCTTCTGAATAAGGGAGGTTTACAGTACCACAAGTATTTTTATATGGAGTGCTAAAATGAAACTGTGAATATACATTGACAAAAAAGTCATGTCTAATATCAAATTGATCTGTTTATACAGCAAAGAGGACAAATTACAATGTAAGCTCAAGCATACAGATTCACATTTTCAAACACACACATGCCCCTCGTACTTTCAAATAGTAGAATCGGAAGCCAAACCATTCTTTGAACAACTTCAAACTGCAATACGACTATAGAAATCCAGTGTTCTGCAGAAGAAAATACCCACGATTTTTACATATGCAAGTCTTTAGGCTGTTTCACTTTCATGCCAGTCTAATGCAGTCTAAACAATGCATTCACATTTTCTATTGGACAATTTGTTTATGCCGTTTTAGAGTTAAAAAAGGTCTGGTACCTGCTCTACAGACCAAAAGCTACTACTAAACAAAAGCTACTCAGTCTGAACTTAAACAGACATTATTGTGCAGCATATCACGGAAGCTATCTTATCATAGACAGCAATAAGGTTATTTCATTTTGAAGAAGTGAAACACACAGGATTTTCCTCTTATTCATTTTAATACCAAAATGAAGCTTACATCATTCTCAGGTTGTCCCAAACACATGGGCGGTGGCCTCTGAGGGCATTAGCAAGCTGTTCTTTAATAACTGCAGCTTAAATACAGCACTTATAACCATGCAGCGTTGTCTGCCTGAAAACTGCACAGTGCAAAGACAGCCTAGACAAGCAGGCCAAACTAAGCTGCAACAGCCTCAAACAGGCAAAAGATGCAGAGTCAGATTCTTGGCACAAATGAGTATGTACAGCTCAGTTGTGTTTTATATATATACAGCACAAACTGCCATATAACAAAGGATAAACACAAGATTATCCTATCTCCATCAACCTCCCTTGCCATGATTATCGGGCACTGCTGAAACACAAGCAGGCTGGAATTTCTCAAGAACACTGTGTTACGGACATAAATATGGTGTAAGCTTGTATGTAGATAAACCAGGATCCAGATCACACGTAGAAAAACCTTGATTTGAGTGCACATATTTTTTTTCCTGGAAGGTAACAGCTACTTTAGCCATACATTCACATATTTGTGAACAAGATGAAGTGATTTATCTCACATCTATAAATCTTAAGACTGCACACCATTCAAATGAAGATAGGGCGTTCAGTATGTAACTTTCATGGGTGAACAGGGCATAAAGGTGACATAAAATTAATCAAATCCGGTATGCAGAAACAGTGAAGTACAAACCAAGCGATCTAATTTTGACTATTCCCTACAATGCAAACCACGTTTTTGTAATTCAAAAAACCAAAAAAAAAAAAAAAGAAAAAAAGAGCTTAAGAAAGTTATCTATTAATTGAAGAAAAACAAGGTAACTCACCTCTTGATAGTGAGAGGTATACAGAGTAATTACTATGTCAAAAAACACAGAGATTTAACTCTGCAAGCTAAGCCAGTCTTAAAACAGAGAAGACGATAACACCAAGTTATCAGCAGATGTAAATGTGTGCATATATGTGGACGGTGAACAGCAAAGAAAGATTTGCCGTAAAAATATTATATAGCCATCTAAGAATAGATGGATAAATTCAACATAGTACTTATTTGGTGAAAGTCACTGTAAAGTTTCACAAGGTCAAAGGCTTATGATTAGAACAGGCAGCAACAATAGCCAGAAAAGCCTTAAATTAAGGGATGAAACCTCTGTTTTCTTAGGTCTGCTGGTGTGTAACTATTTTACAATGTATCTTACGAGTCATATATAACAGAACACTAAACACTTTACTGTAACAGTTCTAGACATTGTCATTTTTTGCATTTATTTTAACTTGCAAGATCATCCAAGCTTGGTATCACAATCTCCAAACTGATGCAAGTACTGCTTTGCCTATAAACTCAACTGTGCACATGAACTTTCAGTACTAACATCCCCACACCTCCAAAAGGCCCAGCAGGCTCAGTCAGCTGTGCCAAGGCACTCAGAATTCCCCAGTGCCTGATCAACACTATGCAGAAGATATTTTCAAGTACTTGGATCAATTTTAAACAAGAAACAAAACACATTCCTCAGCAGCACAGAAGAAAATTATTAATTAGTTTTTAAATTCAAGATCCATCTGTAGAATCTGATGTGCCTTCTACACTGTAATCTTAGACTGTTCCCTTTCCAAGGACAAAATAAATGTGCTAAAAAAGTAGGCAGAAAAAATGATTTCTGCTTAACTAGTCCCAGCTCTTCAGGCCGAGATGCATATTTTATACAAAAATCAGTACTAAAGCAACCAATCATACATTTAAAATCAAATAACTCACCATTAAGAATATTGTATTCCCATACCTTGGTCAAAGAAAGAGACAGACATCAAGGCACTGGTGTTGAACTGGGCGGATTTAATCGTGTTTGAGAATTGACAGGGGAAGCATTTCATCTTCCGCAGTGCACTGATTCGCTTGTGTATTTTCATCTGTATTAACACCCTCGTTGCCAAATAAAATCAGTGGTATCCTTTTCTTTTCAAATGATAACTGTAATTCCCGTGATAGTTACATGTAAGGTTATTTTAGTCCTTCAGCGCTGTAGCGGGCAAAAGAGAGCATCTATAGAACGCCCTGCCTTCCCTCTGCCTCCTCCCTTTTGTGCATGCTATTTTTGCTACAGTCTCTAGGTGGGAGTCTTGCTAACACAGAGGGCTGCTCTCACTGCCCAGAACCTTGTAAATGATCCCTTCTGTAGGGGAAGAGCACTAGGGAGGAGTATCTGAGGGAGAAGATGTATTGTCACCAACAGCAGTGGCTCCTGGAAGTATGAGGCGTTCTGTTGTTTACTGCTGAATTCATTTCAATGCCCTTGTCTTCAAGCACCAGTATCAGAGAAAAATAACCACCAAACCCTTATCTGATAACCATAGCCCTCACAGGATACAGTTAGATAGCTTTATCTGTTCATAGACTTCCACAAAGTTACCCTTGCCTTGAGAGATCAGATTTGTGTCTCTCCTCCCACCAAGCATCTTGAGACATCTTTGACACCAAGATGAAGCGCGACATTTCAAGTGACAAGATTTTAAAACACCAGAGGGCAACATCTAACACCCAAAATGAAGACATCATTTTGACAAAAGCAAAAAGCAGGCCAGAAATGTGTATCTATGTTCCTGCAACGTACTTGCAATGCCTGTACTAAGCTTCTCCCTCTTTTATAACTTGGGATAGACAGTTCAAGGGTTACTATAGTTTTTAAGAGTACTTCTTGCCACAGATGTATACAGTTGTCCTTCACTTCCACTTAACTTGTTAATGCTGTAGAAACACTTCTGAGACTACTAAATACTTTCAAGTAATGTTTTTCAGTGATCCAAAAACAAGAAAGAAAAACAGAACAAAAAAAAAAATCACACAACCTGAAGTCCATTTACTATTGTTGCACATGCACATCAAGGGAAAATGAGTGAAATGCTATGATCAGACACAGACCTACTGTACAATTGTATACCTACCTCAAAGAAACAAAACCAAGCCAGTGAACTTAAAAATCCCACCGAATTATAAAGAGAGGCTTCAGGTCCCTGATGTATCAGCACATGCCAAAGGGCAGAGTCTGCTTTCCCAAGCATCCTCAAACCCCTAACAGTTCTCCCAGATACAGCAGCTCCCATCCACTTTCTTGCAAATGCCATCGAGGCTGCTTTTTCTTCTGCACACAATCTTTACTTTCACAACCTGCAGTAAGTTTTTTATGTACAGCTTCAATAATACTTCTTCACTTTAAGTGCTCCAATAGAAATCACAACCACTGCGAGGTCTAGACACTTACCTTCGCAAGATTTGAGTAAGACTAGCTTGTCCCATGGTAGACATGGAGACAAGAACCTGAAAAACCAAAGGCATTGTGAAAACAAGTGTCTAGCTTTGACAGAGAACTGGGGGGGGGAATATTTATCTCTAAGTTTTGATAATGCTTGAAGTAACACGTTCGCAGTTCACCATGTGAAAGACAGACATACCAGAAGCTCCCAAGCAATTCTTAACCAGTGGCAGACACACACTTCTGCTGCTTAATCATCTTGCAAGGGAACAGGGGAACAGCCACTCAACACAAACCTAACTTGTTTTCTAGTGGGCTTCTAAAGAGAAGAATCACAATTTCAGAATTTTTAGACAATATTTATTATGCCAACTTTTGCCTTTGTGAGTAATTCACCCATCACATCAGGGAAGATTCAGATGGTTTGAAAAAACTGAGGCACTGGACCAGTGCACTTATGAAAGATGACCAGTTCAAATTAAAATAGGCAAATTACACTTCCAAAGCTTGATAAAGGAATCCAACAGATCTCAAATGCCTTTTCCCCCTTTGAAGAAAAGCAATGTTTGAAATAAGAAAAAACTCAGTGACAGATATTAAAAAACCATTTTCACACTTTGGAGGCCTTCCACACTTTTCTGTGAATGCTGAACAAGAACCACACATGCACTATCACAAGCAAGTTTTCAGAAATATTAGAGAAAGGGTTGTGCTGAAGTTTTACCGCTGTCAACACATCTACAGAATAAGGGAATAAAACAGCTTTATCAATCCAAACAAGAAAAAAAATACTGTAATCCAATGACTTGGTTCCAGAAGGCCCACTGTGAACCTGAAAAGCAATTCTGCATTAAATTTGTTTCCAATAATAGAATAAAAGGTATTTTATTAGTACAGAAGAGCCTATCTATTTTAATGTACCATGAACTTTATATAAACTCTGCTTACAAAACATGCTTGGTAGGCAAAACATGTCACCTACTCTACAGCAGCAAGTCAATCATGGCAGTGAACAAAGAGCGTCTTTATTTCACCAAACCTAAAAGGTTTCTGTGCAAGTTTTTGGAATCACGTTGATATGCTGCCTAAGCAGAGAGCAAGTAAATCAGTATGTTTACACAAGTAGAGCAATCTCCTGATGTTTCCAAGGACTGAACAAAGAATTGTGGTATTTAAAAAGCATTTTGGTACTTCTTCATTGTTTATACACCTTCCCAGTGGCTGCAAATACCACTTCCGGAATTTTCCAAAGAAGCAGTTCAAACAAATCTCATCCATGATGTAGAGCAAATTATTTATAGTTGGTAATTCTGCCCTAAGGAGTAAAAAGACAAATCACTGACCAAATGTGGAGACCACTTCCTCAGTTTGCCAGCCTTAAGTATAGAAGAAGCTATTTTGATCAAACTAAACATCAATTGATTGTTCCAAGAATACTTCAGAAACTGTCTGGAATGGAAAACATTAAGAAAATTATTTTTAGGATTATTAATTAAAATCCAAGGAAGCTCAAAAAGCCTCAAATTGAGGAAGCAGCACAAGAATGGATAAACATCATGAGGGATAAAGGTAGTGAAATATCTGAATGCAATGTACAACTACTGAGCATACCTGAGCCATTCTTCCTAGATTATCTCTAAAGACAAAGCCAGCATGCTCAAAACTGAGCAAGAGTATCTGACCAGAACTTGCGGACAGTAAGTGTCTGGAAATCACTTGTGAATTGTTTGGTCCTTTCTAATCCAGGATGAAGCAAAACCTTCCTGCTTAGGACTACTAAACAGATGCAACTCTCAAAAACTTAAGATCAAGTCACAGCTAATGCCAGAAAATTGACTTCTTCTGGGACTTTCTTATTTCCAATAATGATTTTGTTCTGGAGTTATGTACTTCATTGTTGGGGGGGAAGGGGTGTGTGGGGAACACAAAAAAAAAAACCCACCACACAAAAACAACACACCACGACCGAAAACACTAGAGAGAAAACAAAAGCTCCTCCAAGGCTTCAAATATTTTAAGAAGCTACACAATGCACTCTATGTCTGAGTCATCGCAAAATCTCCCCATTGTTTGCATCATTTTGATTTACCACACTTATCAAGAGTCCTAATACACTGTGTATTAAGTCTCTGAAGCTACATAGTACAGTGTTAATCTCAAAGTGAACAGGAAGGCTGTCCTGAAGCTAGATAGTATAGTGTTAATCTCAAAGTGAACAGGAAGGCTGTTTAAGTAAGATTAAGAAAGACTGACTATACATGTGTGTTTGCAGAGAAGAGAGCTCCCAACACAGGATACCACAACTATACACGCCAG
>KL285616.1:23171-47024 GCA_000699545.1 Podiceps cristatus
GTACGAGAGCAAAATGGCAAGCACTATTTAGTACTAACAGTATAAAAGAAAACACCCTCTGCATTCCAGCCTCATCCCTAATTTATGTACATAGAGAGGGGGAGGGGAACACACAGATTGTATACTTCAAAGTTACCATGACTGGTTTGACTATTGACTTCATTTCCCTTTTCTTCATTTGCTTTCAAGAGTGATTCTCTGCATTCAGTCCATCTCTCAGAAGTGACTAGGCAACAAAACCAAAGGCAGCTGGGATAAGGCATTCCTACTGTTCAATTTACTTCTCAAGAATCATTCCAGGAATCCTTTAATAGATCTCTTCTTTACTAGGAGAGGGCATGAAAAATATATTAATTCCTCCAAAATATGGGGATGGGATGAAATACATGCAACACAGAAGTAAAGAAAGGGGCTACCCTTGAGGCAAAAATTTTCACTCCTGTGCCATGAAGTATTGAAAGAGCTAGTTCGTTACATGTTCCGTCTTAAGTACCAGTCCTGCACTACTGCTGCATACAAAGAGCACACAAAGCACTTTAACAGGGAGGGGAGTGGAATTTGTCTAGCTTCACACTGCTGCTGGCCCTACTGGTCTAAGGAACATAAACACACAGGAGCCGAAGCTGCAGCTCAAGCAGCAGACAGTAATTAAGCTGATTTTGTAGGGTTGTGCAGATCTGAAATCTACACAGAGAAAGATTTACAGAGTGTTCTCTAGCATCCACATTCATTCCAACTGCTCCAGGCCCTGTGATGTTAAAAATAAAAAAAAACATGCGATGATCATGAACTCAATTTCCCCCACAGATTTTCAAAGCATTCTAGTCCCGTTTGGTAAAGATATATTTAAGTGTTGAGACTCTCCCAGTCCTATTTACATATGTATCTATGTAATACACACAGACAAGATACCAGTCTCCGAACAGTGAAAACATGTAGTACTTCACATCTGAAGTTCACTGCATAAACTACTTACCCTAAGTAAATAACCAAATATAAACCTTGTCAAGCAGTCCTAAAACACCATACTTTCCCCCCCATTTCTTGGACTTTCTTATATTCCCATCTCTTTTCTTTTATTCACTCTTTCTTCCCTTTTCTCTCCATCTTTGCCAATCTTTGAGGAAAAATACCACTTTCTAAAACAGGCACGTTCTAGTTCAACTTTGGATATGAAAGCCTGAGTGATTTACTCATGGTTATTATTACACATCTTATTTTTAACTTTCTATTCAGTTTCCTCAAATAAAGGTTGGGCTCTGCTCCTGACAAAGCTTTTTCCTGTAGCTTCCTAAATTACATTAACGTGACTAGTGCCTACCTTGCAACTCTGATCCAGTTTACAGTTGGCTGATAGGTAAGAGGGGCTCTACTCTTCAACCGCAAAGCACAGCTCACTTAGCATCCCTGAGTATGCCACATCCTTCTGAGATTACTGTTATGCTGTCAAATACTAGCAATGACAGGAGGAACTCTGTTATCACCAGCCTTCAGAAGTAGGAGCGTGAATTCAGTCACTTCTTTAATGGAAGCAGGAATAATACAAGCTAAGGGCATCAACCAGTACTGCAAGACAACTATTTCATCGGATCTACATGTATTAGGACAGCTTTGAATTTCCAGATGCAATAACGACATGTTCTTAGTAGTCCAGAGATAATGCAACTTAAGTACTAAGCTCAAAACAACATTAGTCTGTGGTTTTGTAACTTTACACAAACAACTATTTTTGTTAAGCCTCTGGTCTTCTTAGAAAACACAACAGTTTTCTAAGAAGCAGCAAACTTCCATTCCCTCCCACTGAAATAATGCAGCAACACCAGCCTTAATCTTATTGCCATTGGTTTTGTATAAGGCTACTAATTCTCCTAAATAGCTTTACTAGGCTCAATGCTCAGAGAAGAATACAACTCCACATCCATCTGCCTTACCCAATAGAAGCTGCTCCTGTCTGCAAAGCAATAGTGAGAAGATGGCATTAGAAATCCAGAGAGCAGAACTGAAGTAGAAGTGACTCCCAAAACTCTTCACAAGTGGGAAGAATAGTGACTACGCAGATGAAGTACTTTACCAAAATAATAATAAAGCAGGGAACAGAATCACCATCTACCAAAATACAGTGCCTCTCATCTGGAAAAGCAGCTCCTTACACATTTAGAAATCTTTAAGTGATCTTAAGTTAACCATGATATCAAAGCAAGTTCCTCATTTAAACACCATTCATAGAAAGCACACTGTTCAATATTACTACCCAAGCTGTATAGGGAATAGCAGACTAAACATTTTAATTCTTGTCTTTGGTAAACAATTGCTGTGCTTCAGTGGGCAACTGCTGGTTGTGGGCCAACATTAGTAAGCTTCAACATCTCCATTCAGGTCAAGTTTACACCATCAAATTCATCACCACTTTCCTCTGTGGTCCATTTTCGGACCAAGGCAAGAGGCCAATGAACAAGCATGCTAAAACAGCAGCAACTTTCAGAAGCAGCAGAAACCACTACAGGTAACACTATAATCACCACCTCTGACAGACATTAGCACCACCTCAAACTTTTGTGAACAATCCCTAACACATTTCAGTTACATTAAGCAGTGTGGGTTTCGCTAAGCTAACAGAGTTCATTAAGACTGAACTGAAGGCATTATATAAGCAAATTTGCTTAGGGGGAGGTGGGGAATAGAAAGGAACGTGCTCAGGAGCAACCACATCTCCAGACAGCACAGTTGTATGTGTAAAAGGCTATCGAACCCTCAACCAAAATGCCAGCTAAGTGCATTTCTGTCTCTATGTACACAGTCTCCACAAGCTTACACTTAGAACAGTTCCTAAACAAGGTCAGAATTTGGCATTGGTAGAAGAGAAAGGAAATTGATTTAAACCACTGGCTTCCTGTCTCCATCTATAGTAGGAAATTCAAAGTCTCCAGTATACATGACTCCAAGACACCTGTGGCGGCATAAAGAAAACAGATGACAAACAGCAGCAAGCTAAAGCACTCTGAAAACAGATGTGTTACACACTAATGTGAACAGATAGGCCCACACTTCCTATCACTTAAAATGACATGAAATTGCTGTGAGGTTTGATCTTTGTGAAAGGAGTTAAAGCATTCACATTAAAAATGAGTATGAGCTTCGGCAAAGAACTTTTACACCTTAAATTGATTTAAAACTATGATCCACCATGAACTGGTGAAGCTATACCTGTACCACAGTTACTGTAACTGCTGGGCTGTACCTGTCTGTAGAGGGTTTGTTTCCGCTCACCAAATCTGGCACTGCATTCTGTAATTCTTTTTAATGCAAACTTCACTGTAACTCTACAGAAGAAAAAACCCTATAGAGCTAGTGTATGTTAGCTGAAAACAATCTTGACTGGTGCCTTGAAACAATTTCATCTGACAAGAGAATTAAATAGTTTTGGGTTTGGGTTTTTTAACCCCGAGTTACTTTATTAATAAAATGCTTCAAAAATTACTACAAGAAACCCTATTATAATAAATTCATAACAACAGCAAGGAGAACAATGTTCTCTCCATATAAACAAATGCAAAGTTTGGTTTTCTGGGTAGAAGCCATTAACCTTCATCACTCTGATTAATTACTTTCTATTTTTAAACCTTAAGACGAGACTACTTTTCCTTTCAGAACACATGCATAGGAAACCAATAGGCAAATCCCCTTTTTCCACTAGGTGAAAGAGAGTAAACTGACCACAGCAGTATCTTTAGTTCACAAGCTGCTGCAAACCAACAGAGTTCCTGGTACTTTGTCTTGCCCCTAAGCTAGACATCATCTAGCTGGGAGAACAGAGGAAGGAGCAGTCAGTCTAACAGCATTCAGAGAAGCAGGAAACTAAATACAACAGACCAGTCCAGATGCAAACACCACAAAAAACTACTGCTGATTCTGCTGCCCGCACTGAGGCATTGCATATTTATCCAATAAGGTTAACTGAGCTCCAGCTTTAGTTGATGTAGAAAACGTAACACACCGTGGAACTAGTGAAACATTAGTTCTAGCCCTCTCCATGCTGTTTGCAAGTCATCTGGGAGCTGCCTTCACCTACGTACTACATCTCAGAGGGTGCATTTTACACATACACCTAAACTGATCTATCCTATGATCCTTCCCATCCTGGAATTGAGGGGTGGGGTAGGGTGTGAAGCTTCTTACCATCCTCTGCAACTCCAGAAGACTACTACTATCCAAATAATTCAATCTGCAAGTTACTGCAGTGAAGACATGAAGTTCAAGACAGAGACATTTTTCAACTCAACACAAGCTAGATCAGCTTGAAAATACCTCAAATTCAATAATAAGGTGTTATTTAATACCTGACAAGAATTCCCTTGAGTGTCTAAAGGTCTCACTGCCTTAAAACTGCAAATAGCGTTGTTCTGGTCTTTTATAATACCCTATGAAAGGCAACCGGACCTCAAGGTAGACTGAAGCACCACCTAGATATTTTTAATTCAAATAGTTCCTAGTCTTTGCAAGAGGCCTCTAAGTTTTAACTCAAGGAACAAACCTGGTTAGGAAAGCAACAACTAAGACAATTCTCCTCTTTAGATCTTCATTACATAGGTTTAGAGTTTTTCCCCTAAAGAAACTATTCAAACAGCATTCTGCCTTACTTTAGGAGCACTGCAGCATCTATTAAAAAGACTGATACACACACATGCACAGGGAACATTTTATTAGGGGGGAAAAAAGCAAATGATGAGCACTTAGTTTCAATCTCTTAATACACATGCTTCCCCAAACTCAAGCATTCCTTAAAATATGACAGGAAGTGCCTATTTGCTTTTCCTATTCACACTAATTCAGGTCTATTGTTGGCTGAAACAAAGGTCTTTCAACCTGCATCACCCGTTCCCAGGACATTTGACACCAGTTTATTAATATCATAAACATAAGAGGCGTAAGTGGCAGAAATCCAGATACTGGGACTCGTCTTAAATAACCTTAGAAAGGCGGGTGAATAATCTCACAGGTTGTGAAAGTACAACATTTATTCACAACTAGGAACAAGCAGTTAAAGGTCACAGCTTCTCCTTAAGCGTGTTCTTTGCAGCCACTGCAATACTATATAAAAAAAAAAAAAAAACCACACACACCACGCAAGCTCAAGGCTGTCCACAAGCTTACCTCTCTCCAACCAGAATAGTTCTTTTAAACAAAAAAATAATCAACACCAAATCCAACATTTCAGCATTTTTAAATACCAGCCAGCTGCTCAGTGTGAAAGCTATTGTGGGGTTCAGTTTTCTGAACATCGCAAAATTTGGCTGCTGAGAGCTTCCAACCTGTGAAACTTAAAAGTTTTCAGGTGGAGAAAGAGGAAAAGAAGGGTGAGGATCTGTCACACCTAGTTTTGCATCTATCCCCTTTCAATTGCAATGAAAGCTCCTCTTCACTCAAGGTTAGGGTTATCAAAAAAAGACTGTAAACAGTAGTTTCCAGCCTCTGGATAAGATCACCTTCAGGGGCTGTGCACCCCTAAATTAAGCTGCTAGCTAACACTCCATCCGAAAGGATGTTTTTGATGTGAAATATAAACAAAAAAAACAGAAACACAAAAGTAGAGAAAATATACTACCTAAGAATTATAATACATTTAGGTTTTTAAATGCAGATGTTGCTTAACTTATTCCTTTTGAAAGCAACACCTACTAAATAAAAAGCCATCTGACGTTTTAGATACCTGGCCTAGGTATGCTTGTGCCACACTCTTGTCACAGCATGCATCAGTTACGCTCACCTAGAAAAATTAAGCATCCCTGTTTAGATGCAAATAAAGAAGCCCAAAAAGCCAAAAAGGCTTTAATCAAGTGCCACAGAATTCTTGTAATCAACAGTTTGTAACAGCCCAGAACAGTCATATAACCAAGCCCCCTTTGAGTGCTATAAATACACTAAAACATTGAAAACAAACGTGTTCTTTGGTGCTGCAGCAATAAAACTCTACCCAAACACAACTTTTTTTTTTTTTTTTTTTTTTAAAACTTAGCCCAGTAGAAAATAAGTCTATGGTTTGCCTGAAGGGGGAAACTAGCAACATCAGTGTTCTCTGGTTCTACAGGTTCTACCATAGAGGAAGCATTTGAAGTATTACTGCAGACATAGAAATAACTGGACTAAACAACACAAGAAAGAAAAAAAAAAAAAAAAAAAAAAGAGCTTCCTCCCTTTTGAATTCTCCTGTTTCAAACATCTATTATCACAGGACTGTGCCTTTCAACCATACATTATCCCTTTAAACAAGGTAATTGTACTATGCAGTACAATATAAAACTCCCACCAGTTATATGTCCATTACAGAAACACTGTTTAGCCAACAAAACCTACATTGTTTTATGAGAGGTCTTCCTGGACAAGGATGACAGAAGGGTTAAGTTATACTTGTATTGTGTAGAATTTAGTTGGGGAGTTACTCATCACTTTTGTCCTTTGTACAACCGCATACAGATCATACATATCTAATAGTAGAGGAACAAAATTAACTCTAGCAGAAACTAACTTCATGCCCACAATTGCTTCATACAAGATCCCCTTAGGTGCCTGAATGTTCTGTCACTATCACTCACAAAACTGAGGGACTTACTGAGAAATACGAGGAGAACCGAAACAAAAAAGCTTATAAATAACATTAATTTATTATTTCTGCTCTAACACAGTATTTGTCTAGCCTTATACTCTGGTACGTGACTTGTTACAACATATTTTCTGCCTGCAGAGGTTTACGTTACAAATATCATTAATAAAGATACAGCAAAACTGTTTCTGCATACCTAATTTCCAAGAAAGTAACATCTCAGTTCTAGCACTGCTGAGGACAAAAATTCAGGTTTACTGATTTTCCAGAAGAAACTTTATGCAGGAACAGATAAATAAAATAGCCTCTACTCAGAGGAGAGCAGCACTGCCATTTCTCACCCCTCTGAAAACAGACCTGCAGATAAAGGATGTCATATTAACCATATGCAGAGTGAAGATTCAGGAGACCAGAACTCCCAACTCAAGCCATTGCTCTCTGGAAAACCTGTACTTTTAGAGCTAAGTCACGGTACTACATACTCAATAGGCTTCTTCAGGATTTATACATAACACAAGAAGTGCTCCATAATTCTCACAAGACACACTATGAAATGCAAGTTATACTTAGTATGAGGATTCCCCAAAAATGCGTTAAAAGAATTGGACTAAGTTTTGTTCAAGCTTTATTTCTTCTCACTGTGATAAACATACTAGCAATGCATCTATTTTCCAAAACAGGCTAGTTAGCCCTTGTAGCAGAAGTGCTTTGCTGTATTGCCTAGCTGTTTTATTTATACTTCCATTTTCTTAGGGAACTGTTCTCACTATGCCCAAGGAGGATCGAGGACTGTTCTTGGGGAAAAAAAAAAAAAAATCTCAACAAGCTCAGAAATACCATCTAGGCCTTAAAAAAGAAAGAAGTGTCAGCAGCTATGCTATTCTTCCCAGTAAGTCATATCCAGTTAGTAGCACAAAGGCACTGCCTTGCATGGGTATCAGGGCTAATTTCCTATTCAAGACCAGGGTGCGATCCCCACACAGAAATTTTAGGCACTCCTTCACCAAAGATTATTTTAGACATTATGAAAAAAAAGTCATTCAAGGCTATGGGTAGCTAAGCTTTTAAATAGGTGCTTCTGGGACTGTAGAATCTCCACAAGATTAAGCTTTTTTATTTAAACATCAACAGGAGTAATAGGTATAGTTTGAAGATTTGCATTTAGAGAACATACTAACAAGCTCCCACAGCCCTGTCAGCCCTGTTCTCTGTGATACCATCCTCATTCTGTTGTGACAGCTGATAAACACATTTGTTTGATAACCAGGGGCTGAGAAGGACACTGAAGAGCCTACCACTCAGAGCATGGATTTCACAAATGCCAAGTAACTTTCATGCTCTTTGATTCCCTTTAAAAGGGGATTTCTGCTTTGTTAAAAACACATTTAGTAGTAAAAGGACTAGCAGAAAAATCAGCCCTGTGAACTAGGCAAATCACAGAAGTATTTACTCACCACCTCTTCTAATTCACAGAATGTTTACAAGCTTCTCCTCAAGATTAATTACCTTCCTCAAGATAGCTTACACCAATTATAACGTAACATATCTACATGAAAGTTGCCCCTGTATTACTTATCTAAGACGATGTTCACCTACATAGCACTGAAGAACCTGCACTACAAAATTAGCTGTGTATTTATTCACATAACCAAATGACCGATCAGTAAAAAATTTAAAAGGCTGCTTTAATTTGGATGTCTGTTCATTGAAATAATAAATCATTTCTATTTCAAAATGTATTTACTTAAACCATTACCTAATGGCTTTTATTTCAAAAAAACCCAAAATTCAGTACTAAAAGCAAAACATACCTGCTTCTGCTTACATTTATTCATTTTTATTATTCCTTTTTCTCCCCTACGCTCAAACCAGATGATTCATGAGTCCTTGAAACTAATTTGAATCAGTAACTATTTTCTTCTCAATCCCTGCTGACAGCCCCCCCACCTCAACCTACTAACACGTTCCTCACATTCACCACAGTATCTACACTGAAGTACACACTAATAATACAGGCTAAATAGTCCCCTCGGAAGACCTTACTTTAGATCTTTTCAGGGGCTTGTTTGTGTGCTGTAGTAGTACAGAGCTATTTATGGAAAAACCTCCACTGGAATTGCAACCAGAATTTCAATAGGCTACACAGCACAGAAAAGCCAGTGGTTAGTTTTCTGTTTGCAAATAACAATATATTTGGAAATAACATACTGTGCTATTGTTTTGCATGTACATAACAGAAGCCTTTAGGCAATGCCTTCCTTGATGTGTCACTGAGAATGCTACAAAGAGCACCGGAGTATCTAGACTTTCTCTTTTTGCTGAAGCCATTCCAGAACATATGCTGCAAGTTAAAAATTAGTAGCAGTATTTCAGAAAAATATCATAGTTTGGCAATGCCTTTCAAAATCAGCTACTAGAGTTCTGTGACTTGGTGTGCATTTCCGTTGTAGATATAAAAAACAACTCCTAGAAACTACCATGCTGTTTCAGAGTCTTCTCATACATTCTTTGATCAAAGCTTTTATTTCGGGTGCCAAAGCTAAGGCCAAAAATTTCTAAGGCTTTTAATCTTCGTGTGTAGAATGCAAGAGACCATTGTACTGCAGACAAAGTGTGAAGTGCCTCCTTCTAAGGAAGGGAAATGAAAGCAAAAATCACCCTTACCTACCATAAGGGAAGGGAGGGAGGGAAGGAGGGAGGGCAGTACACTCACTGGATGCATTTCAGGCAGCTTGCCCGAGAGCACAGCGCCTATGAAGGTCACAAGTACAACTGAAGTTTCCAGCAGAGATGAATACACAGTTCTGACTATTAAGTGACAGTGGAATAAAAATTTCTGATTACTTCACTCACTATGGGCATTCACTCTTATCAGTTCATTTTAATACTTACTGCACTTTTAGTGGCACTTGGAACCTGAAAAAATATAGTCCTCCCTTTACCAGTTGCCTCTGCCTTCCCCCCCACACACACACACTTGGCAAGTATTTTCTTGTGTTTCTATTCTGGCCCAAGCATACATGCCTCAGCTTCTTAAAAAAAAAAAAAAAAAAAATTAAACAGGCCATTACTAGTTTCTGGCCTGGACTTTCAGAGATTCTTAACACTCACTTCTCTAAATGATGCAAAATGGAATCTACAATCCTGTCAACCCTGTAAGGCAGACACTTCTATTTATAACACATCTTAAAAATATTACATATGTAGTCTACTAATCTGAGCAAAACACTGACCTTTAAAGATAATTATTTTGCATCTCTCACCTTCTCTATCTATAGATTAGGATCTTTGGATCTTGGAAGAGTTGTGTAACAGCTGAAAACAAGACAGACTATTTAGCAGTATTACTGTCATGCAAGGATGTAAGTTCCTTGCAATAACTTTTAGAAGTTTTGACACTTCATTTTGGGAGCAGACACACTAGTCTTACAGACAAGAGAAAACAAAGCATGGAGGGGTTAAAATAACTCAGTGACCTTTCAGATCACAGAATCACAGCATGGTTCGGGTTGGAAGAGACCTTAAAGCTCATTTAGTACCATGCCCCTGCTATGGGCAGGGACACCTCCCGCAGACCAGGTTGCTCAAAGCCCCGTCCAGCCTGGCCTTGAACACTGCCAGGGATGGGGCAGCTACAGCTGCTCTGGGTAACCTGTTCCAGTGCCTCACCACCCTCAGAGGGAACAATTTCTTCCTTATAGCTCATCTAAATCTACCTTTTTTTCAGTTTAAAGCCATCACCCCTTGCCACATCATGCCATGCCCTTGTCAAAAGCCTCTCTCCAGCTTTCTTGTAGGCCTCTAAGTACCAGAAGGCTGCTAGAACATCTCTCTGGAGCCTTCTCAAGGCTGAACAACCCCAACTCTCTCAACCTGTCTTCACAGGAGAGGTGCCCCAGCCCTCTGATCATCTTTGTGGCCTCCTCTGAACCTGCTCCAACAGGTCCATGACCTTCTTGTGCTGAGGGCTCCAGAGCTGGATGCAGCACTGCAGGTGGGGTCTCAGAGCGGAGCAGAGGGGCAGAATCACCTCCCTTGATCTGCTGGTTACACTCCTCTTGATGCAACAGGATAATTAAAGTCAAATCTAAATTTGGTAAAAAGTAAAAGAGTAGTAACAGCTCTGTAAGAAACTTGAAACTTAAGCCTTGGTCAAAAGACATTAGTTAGAACATAAAATGGAAGATGCCAGACAACTTCTAGTTGAATCTTACATAATTGTAAAACTTCTGGGAAAAGAATTTCAACATATACATAAACAAGCTTACAAGACCAAAGAGGGCTGCCTACATAATCTTCTCTTAACCACTTCTTTAAAATAATAGCAATTAACAAGAGGGAAAGATTAAGCCAGAAGTGCTCCTACACAGGATGCAATCACTTGCTCATGTCATTTTCCCCTAACAACGTGTGTGCTTAAAAAGCCTTGTGCAGGAACACTGACCAACAGAGCAGTGAGATGACCAAGTAGTCCAGCTGTAGGTGACAATTTAGAACATAATTCCCTGATTTTCAGAAACAGCAGAAAGACGAGAATGCTACAGAAACAAGTAGATGTCTGTTATTTCCAAGTTTGGTTTGAGCTTCTTCAGGTCAAACCGAGGAAAAGAATCCACAAACGACAGAGAGCCAACAACCTGATCTGCATAATCTCCGAGTGGTTTTTGTTTTGGTTTAAATGCTCACTGTCTTCCTTCTGCAGTTTCCTCTGAGGCATTTAAATATTGTCAGAGACAAAATTTCTGGGTTAAGCACAGCGTGTATTTTGCTCTAGTAACAGAACTACCCCCCACCATTTAAGAGTGGTTTATTGCTTCCAGAAGGGTCTGGAGTAAAATGAAAGATCCTGGCTATTTCTTGAAAACAAAGGGGGAGGTAGAGATTCAGTTTTTTTAAAAAAAAAAAAATGTAGCCATAATAAGGACAGACTGAGAAAAGGCTATATAGACTATATAGAAAGTATTAAAATTTTGGTCAAAAAGCTATTCCTGCCAGTTCCACATTCCACTAAAATAGCTTATGAATGCTCCACTATTACCCCTATAAAGCAGTACCATTTTCTCACTGCTAGACTATATAATGAAGACATTTGCAGGTTTCAACTTCAATTGCCGTTTGTTCACATTGATCTTTCAGAAAAGACATCCTCAAATGTGAATCTCAATTCACTGAAAGTAGAGTTTCCCACATGAAAGGCAGTCTATGGACAAGCACGTATGAACTGTAAGCATGAAAAGGCTAAGGAAGCAGCTGCGCAAGCTCTTCATGATGCCATAGTTTCACATGTTGCCTTAAAACCATTATCATGTCTCCAAGAGAAGCAATCCATCCATTCACATCTCTCATCCCATTCCTGTAGCACCACTACCTACTCCACCGCAAACATTTGTCACAGTTTGACAAATCAGTCTGGGGAAGCTAACTCAGGACAAATTTAATCTGAGAGCAAATAATCCAAAACACGCTATTTTCATTCAGGTCAGTTTCCTTATGTGTCCACTATGCAGCTGAGTGAACATCTGCATCCACTCCAAGCAGTAACTGGTAAAGGTTCAAGGAAGAACCATCTCCTTCAGAAGCAGCAGCTAGAAGTGACCATGAACCTACCAGCAAATCAGGATACAATCTGAATTCTAATTCCTCTTTCCATACCAAGGCCACACTTCAAAACAAGCTGAACACAGCAATTATTCTAACTTAATCCAATTTTTTTTAAAATTATCGACAATATTTCTATAAATGAATCCTTACTCAAGGCACCAAGATCAGTACCTGAAAAGTTAGGGTTTTATTATGTAATACTACTGGAAAAAAGTCCAGGAACTCTCAAGTGTCTTTGACAATCATTATGTATTTATAAGAACTGAAGCTAAAGATGTATTTTGGTTTGTAGCTCTTGTCTGCTAGACCAATTCACTTTAAAATTTTAAGTTATTTGAAAGAAGTCCTTCAGACTACGTTTATAAGCACTATACACAAACACACGTAATTTCTGCAAATCATCTTCTACTAACAGGAGAAACGCCAGTTAAATCACCTCAAGTAAGAATCCAAGAATGGTCCCTGGATTACTTTTTATATTCATCAGGGAAAAAGGAAAATACAGCTCCTAGCATTTAACAGAACAGAATGTATTAGAAATTATTGCAAATTTTAAACATGCAGCTATAGTCTGAAGTCTCAATTACCTTAACTGTTCCTCAATATATACAATTATGTTCTCTCAACTTCTCAAAAACAGAGTGCCAACTGTGTGTGTTTGGAGATCCCATTATTCCCAGAACATTAATTTAAAAATTGCAATTGAAAACGCAAAGAGAAACATTTCCACATAAAATGCATTCTATATACCTGGGAAATCAATCTTTCTTACAATACCACTCTTTTAAACCCCCTTTTCCTGACCCTAAAATTTTTCTTCCAAAATTAGATGCAAGTGGAACTGCCTGAGGGGTTTAGCATGTGTCCTAAATATGCGGGTTTTCTTAATGGTGCTATCACTTGTGGATCGCTAAGAGGAAAACATATTTTTTATAAAGAATGGCTGACCAAATTAATAATTTCTCCTCCAGTGCTTAACAAAAGCATGCTAAGTTAGAAGAGAGAAGCTTGCAGCCACTTATGTTCCTGTAACCAAATTACAGTCATGTACAGAAGCCTCAAATAATTATTTTCAGCAATATTATCAACTCACAGTAGCAACACCCTATCTGATGTCTCATTAGCCAGCATCTTCATTTTAAAGGCAAGCGTAACAACCTAAAACCTCCCAGCTGCAGAAAAGAACAAGGCAAGACACCACCATCATGTAACACTACCTGCTGCCCAGAGCAATGTCCTAAAGCAGCCCTGTTTGGGGAGCCGGAAAGTGAGCACCAATATATTCAATAAAGGAAATCCTACTATACAAAATCATTAACAAGTGAACACACACACAGAGTATCAATACTTTACCTCTTAGGACAAGACAGCTTTTTAGGCTTCCCCCATTTTCACAAAGGCTCATGTAAGAGAATAAAAGAATGACAACACCCTTTCTATTTCCAGCTTACTTGCATACTAATTCTACAAAAGTAGCATTTAGCTAGTGCATGCCTTAAGCGAGCTATAAAGCAATACAACAAAGCTATAGTTACATATATTCCACTCAGGTGTAAAATCTAGAAAACTGTCCAGATGTCATTATTTTGACTATAAGACCCACTGCTGCTTCTTTAAAGCGATATTTCTAAATTGGTCTGGATCAAGTATCTTACTTCCTTTATTTCTCCCCTTTCATTTTCATAAAAACACTGTAACTGTTGTCTCTATTCACATTCACAACTTAAGTGCCTACCTATGCCAGGACTTTTGATTCATTGCAGTATTTTTTTTTTTTTCTTTAAAAGAGTAAATCCCAGATCATTTTCATTGCAGTATTTTTTTTTTTCTTTAAAAGAGTAAATCCCAGTTTCACATAATTTCTGAACACTGACAGTTCCACAAAACTTTTTCTCTCCTTACTAAAAATATTGTAGACATACTTACGGCACTACATATTACAGAGCACTGAAAACACAAAAAAAGGTCTGGAAAATACCCTTAAGGCAGTTATAAAAGCATCTTACAATAATGAAATTGCTTTGGGAGCACAATGTTTCCTAAAGAGGAAACAATAAATGGTAGCCTTAATTTGGTAGCATCAGTAATTGATGTTTTTACTACAAGAGATACAGTACATAGGAGATTTAATTGTATGCACATTTAAACAGCATCTAAAACAAGGCCTAATTTGACAGCATCTAAATGTGAGACAATACATTAGTTTAGGTGAAGTCAAAACCCCAAACAAGGGATCAATTTTTCAAATCACATTAAGACTGATAAGACACGATAAGATTATCATTTGTCAGATTATCTTTTTAAAGTGCTTTACAGTAAAGCAATCAGTAAGTAATCCATCTCCCAATTAAGTGATATTCTTTTCTAGAACAACTTCTAAGAAACTAAACTATACTGGTATTAACACAGCTCTTTTCACTAACAGAGCCGGTAACAAAGCTAAACAAATGTCATCACCACATACTGATTGTGTGGGCACTGAAGGAAGAACACCTATGCCATGTGTACTACTTTTGCTGCAGAAAAATGTCATAAAGATTATTTACAACATAATGATAAATGACATTGTGTGCATGTGTCCTTGCATGTGTTTGCACATGTGTGTGGTACTTAATTAAAAAAAAAAAAAAGTAGAACTGTCACACTGCACATCAGTTTGACAACTGGCTTATACCTCTCTAGATCCGTGCTGCTACCAAGTGAAGTAGTTCTACATTCTCCACCTGCCCTCAGACACACATTTTCATCACCCCTTTTTACACCTCTAGTGTTCCCACGTCCACACAGCCTTTAATTCAGGGACCTAATTCAACTGCAATGTAACCCAGTAAAAATCTACAGGTCCATTTGTTTTCAATAGCAGCACAGACTTGGAACAACTTCAGATCTCAAAGATGATCACCAGTGATGGAGGGTCTCTGTCAAGCATTACTGCATCATAGCAAAGCTTCAGCTATTTTATTCAGCCAGTATTTTAGTTCA
Organism: Podiceps cristatus; assembly: GCA_000699545.1. Lineage (NCBI taxonomy): Eukaryota > Metazoa > Chordata > Aves > Podicipediformes > Podicipedidae > Podiceps > Podiceps cristatus. The sequence goes on from KL285616.1 coordinate 38,353, forward strand.
CTCTCTTAGGATTACTTGTTACAGCATCAGGAGTAGATATATTCTATTGCCAGCCTTGAGATAGCACATGTTCAAAGTATCCATCTTGAACAGCAAGAGTTTAAAGTCCTTTATATCAGTTGATTTTACCATTTGTAGTAGCATAGCACTTAAGAGATCAGGGTCTTGTGCTGACTGTACATGAAGTCCTATAAAGAGACCAACCCTCTCCCAGAGGGCCTTGTGTTCCTCTGAGCCACTCTGACCACTCTCCACACTATGCTGGCACAAGCACACACAGGGCACCGAGAACCAGATCAGGGTTCAATTCACCTGAAAAATAATCCAAAGCCACAATTTTAAGTATTTTTCAACTGGATCAGCTTCCCAAACAAGTTCATTGTGCAGTTACATGAACACTTGTGCCAGCAAAGTGGGAAGGAGTGCCTCTTTAAGCAGAAATGCTGCCAAACATGTAGCCATGGCCTAAATAGGCAAGTCAGAAGAGAACAGAAAGAAGGGGGGGAAAAAAACAAGGGCAGACAGTACAGCTAAGAACACCCAGCTCTTAACTCTTACTTCTGCACTGCATCCACTAGGAGTTTTAGTCTTCATTTTAGCTCTCCCAAAATAGGTTTGGGAGAGTAGCTAGTAGGTACCACAGAAACCCATTTCTAGGGTAGAAATACACAAACCAGAATTGTTGAGGTAGCGCCTTTAAAATGAAAAGCTATGAAGTTTCACAAAGCTGATCAAGAGTTGTAATCCACCAGGACCTGCTACTGATAGCCAGGTTGCATTCATGTACTGCTGGAGTCTGACGGCTTGATCACTGTAACTGCTGTATTTACAACTCAAAAAACCCACTCCTTTTTCCAACTAATTTTTAATTTAAGCAAAAAAGATTCCAAGAACAGCAAAGCATTGCAGAAGTAACAAAACAATAGTGGTCAGCATGACTGACAAGCTGAATCGCCCTAACTACCACACCCATGTCAAGAAAGAGTACTGAATAACTTCTAGGAAGCTAAACAGGCACTTACTATTTAGCTGTGTGCTAAATGCTCTTTGTTTTGGGGGATTTCACACTTTATATGCACACTTTAGTCAATCTAGACCAGCAGTTCCTAGAACACAGTAGTTTATTTCTCTCTCTCAGTCTATACAGACAGTCATTCTACAAATGGCTGAAGATAAAGCTGAAATACAGAAGCAGACTTAAGAACACAGAATAGGACTATAACCATGGGTCTTTTTATTTATCAACAGCATATTACAAACTAACCCTTAAAAACAAACCTATTACTAGTCCTTGCTCCTTGTAACTCATGTTACCTTATGAGCATACAGACCATAACCACAGCCCTCAAAACCCCAAATTAAGCTCCCTCCCACAACTATACCCCAATCTTTATTCAGTATTACCACCACAACCTCTCACACCTTTGCTACTTTTCTGAGAATTTTTCCTTCCCTCCTATTCCATCAATTCCCATTTAAAAAGCCTATCAGTGACTTTCTAATAATGCCATTGTTTCTCTTCTGTGAGTCCTACCCATAAACACAGCTCAATAGAAGCCCTTCCTCCCAACTGACCCCAGTAACATCTCTCCTTCTAGAAGCTACAGACCCCCTAGTAATCAACTGTTGGTAAGCCTACGGAACCAGATGTGCCACCAGGAATAATAGTCTGGTAGGACAGAGCTAACCAACTTTCGGAGGGAGACTCAGCAGCTCTAACCCACTATTACAGATACATGTTACTTGACAGAGAAAGCTTTCTGGTAAGGCAAGAGAAGATAGTGAACTCCAGATGGTGGCAAACTGCTTTTTACAGCAGTCCTCATTCCTGGCTTCAATTTTCCTTACTCTGAGATAACTATTTTCGTGACTTGAAGACAAACTACCATTACTGAAGCAACAACAGTTCCCATAGCTGCTCTGCAATTTTGAAGTCTGCCAAAAATAAACATGGAACTACACTTCAAAGATATAGCATACCTAGAATCAAATACAGAAAGCATTCCTGAACAAGAAAAAGAGTCAAATCTTTGCATCTCTAACCACACGCATTAGCTGGCTAGGGACAGAAATCTGAGACACTTTATTTGTTCATCATCCACACAAACCGAAACAGACTGCAGCAATGTTTTGGCTATACAAGAGAAAACATGAAACAGATCAGATTATTAAGAAAGCAGCACGCAATGGTTAAGCAGACGAGTTTAAAATTGTCAGTAATCAGCACCCACATGAAATACTCCAGTACTACTTTCACTGACAATATGGGCATGAAATAGTTAAACAACTTGTCAAAGATGAGTGGTAATCACTCAGGGTTAAAGCTTAGGACTTAAGTTGGCTCCCAGCCTTGGACCCAGACTATCAGACTTTTACATATCTTTGGATTATACTTGAAAGAACTTTTAGATAGAGCAGCTTGATTCCTTTCCTTCTGCCAAGTAATTAAACAAATTTGACTTAATTTGTTCTGAAGTACTCATTCCATTAAGCAAGTGGTCTAGTTTTCAGAGACAGTTTAAACTCTCAATTCTGAGTTGTTTCCAACTGGAGCTGCCATTATGCCACATCTTGGAGAACACAACAGCAGAAGAGTAAAAACAAGTCCCAAAACATTGAAACTGCTACAGAAAATCTTCATAATCCTTTCCTGTATGGGAATTATTATAGAAAACTTGCACTAAGAAAACACAGTAGTGCCTGCTCTTGAGTATTTATGGACAGTTAAATCTTTGTTGCACTGACACAGTGATGGCACAAAAGAAAAAAATCCATGCATTACAGATGCTTTTGATAACCTGATCATCGAATTAGTCAGGACAATGACTGTGTTCTCCACTGGAGAAGTCCTGTCTAATCTAATGTCCTGGCTCCGGATTCTCCAGAGCACACGGAACAAGTAGAGCGCAAATATGTTGTACGATTGGGCACAAGCAAGACAAATACAAAATTAAGAACGGAGAAAAACTTCTGTTGAGCAAAGAACTGGCTGTTTCAGAAACAGAGGCAGCACAGGCTACAATACTCTGGCCCTTATGAAACGAACTGCTAAAATCACAACAAGGCAAACTTGCCATCAGTTAAAATTAAGGACCCCAATTATAGTGAAGCTGACATTCAAATTTCAATTTATAACATGATTTCTGTGCTTAACTTTGTGATCTGATAGGGCCAGACCACAGCTTACAACCAAGGATAAATTCCATACATACCAAGAGAGGCTAGTTCTGAGCTCCTCACGTATCCGTATTCCTCAAATTAGAAAAGCTTTGCTACAGCAGAATGACACAGGCAGACCCCAGGTATAAACTCATTGCCATCGTCTTTCCTCACGCTTTAGTAACACCTTTCCCCCTTCCTTCCCTTCCACCCTCATTAGCTCTAAAAGAAAGTCAAATCCATCTATCACACAGTGTTTAGAAAGCCAGAAAATTAAAAACTGTATGTAGCAGAGTTCATGTTTCAGCCATCAAAGCCACCAAATATTGACTTTATAATAGACAGCCATTCTAGCCTAAATATCTGAAGAATTATAGGTTATACATATTATATAAAAGTTACGAGGTCAGATCTGACCTCAAGTCTACTAGAAGCTACGTACTAGCACTCTTAGCAAGCTTTTTAACGTTGCTGCCACTGGCCTGTTTTATAGGCAACACTGTGGAGACCACTGGTTTTGCATTCTACTGATTAATGCAATTAACTGGATGCAGTCATCTTGGTTAACACTTCTATTAGTTTGAGCTAGCTTTCCAATCTAAATATTGCAACACTGTATTACGAACACAAAGGAAACAGAAAGTGAAGCCTCCCATTTCTTTCAGGTTTATTTTCTTCACTTTGTTTTTAGTGAAGTTTCAGCATTCCACAACAAAAGTTAGTTTTTTAAAACTTGAGCTCTGAAGCCATTCAAAAGAACAAAAAAACCACACCCTAGGTACTACCATACACAAATTGGCGCTGTCCTCAGTCACAGACATGAATACCTGGTTAGCTTGCAGACCACAGTGGTTAAACAATCATTTGAGATAGCAAGATTTTCTTTAGCTTTCACCATGGTGCCTACCACAAGAAAGCAGACAGAAAGGCCAAGAGGGAACAGAGGCCCTCAGACTAGACTTAGAGTCACTGTCAACTTGTCCTTGGCTATTCTGAAGGAGGACCCGAGGCATGCAAAGCTGCTGTTCCCATTTTTGGAAGAACCACACGAGGCTCTATTTCATTAAAGTGAACCTTAAAGCCAGAAATATAGCTGATAAAAGGAAAAATGTGACCAGCTTAATATGTTATTAAGCCTTCCAACAGTATCACTGGGAGACATTACAAAGCATAACAGGAACCCGAAGGATCGCATGGAAGCTAAACACGCACTTTGATTAGACAGCTGGCTTTCAAAAATTTCCCACACGAATTGTGGGAGTCAAATATACAGGAAGGGGAGAGAATTTCAGCTCACAAAGTCATTACAAGCAAGTTATAATACCAACCTTGGGACCTCACTCCAGGATCTAGGCATTTACATTATAGGATGTCTTGTGGTACTGGCGTTTGCACCTTAAGGCTCATCCTAAGTCAGTGATAGCTGACAATTAAAACCAAATTTCTCTTTGCTCTCTGGCTCACAAAATCAGAAGGCTACATCTTCCATAAAATCAAAAATGGACCTTTTTTTTTTTAAACTCTCCTAACTGGCTTGCTGAAACCGAAGCTAGTTAATTCACTTCCAGTAAAGGCTTCCCTGAACTCCACCCACCCTGACTCCAGCAATGCACAGTTCAGCTGCTAACCTCTCAGGAAGCATAAGGCTAGCAAGTCATCTTTCATAACATGAAGTACAATGCTTCAGAACAGCTAAGGAAGTTAAGAACAGACTATTTCCTGATTTCTGCATTTCCAGATCCCTGCAAAAGCCACTTTACCATATATATACACACACATATATAGCTCATTACTATTATATGCACGTCAACATGTCTATTTTAATGAAGAATTGTTTGCAAGCACTTGCCACACAACCACAACTTCTTCCATACTTGTATTTAATTAAGGATTTAGTTTGATATGTAATCAAAATAAAGGTTACAGAATTCAACTACATTTGACAGTAGTTTCAGGCTGAAGCTTTAAAAATATACTTCCTGGAGAATTTAAACTTTAAAGAAATTATTACAGCTTTCTTGTTTCCAAAAGCCATCTTTCAGCTTGTAAGTGACAGGAGTCTTTGAAAGTGCATTGTTCACCACATGTTGCAGCTAATAAATAAAAACAAGTCACATTTATACTGTGGGTTGTTTTGGGTTTTTTTTTGTCCTTTGGAAGTCAGCTTGAACCACACATCAAATAGGAAAATAATGGAAACTGTAGTTACCGCTTTTCTAAATACAACATTAATCTTACTTGTAAGCATTCAAAATATGTAAAAAAAAAAAAAAAATTACATAAGTGACAGGCCCAACTGCTTGCACATGAGAAATTTTAACTTACAATCTTACAGGCTGTGTTGTGCAAACAGGACTTTATAGCCAAAGAAACACAGAAGTCAGTGAGACTTTCCCCCCCAAAAAACTGCATAAGAAATTTTGCTCTCTAGTACAGCAATTGTGCAGCACAAAGTTTGATTCCTCTAAAGATCCTCAATCCAAGTAAAAGAAAATAACAAGTACATTTTTTCAGTCAGAGGCAGCCATCTTAGTATAAGATGACATTCGTCACTGCCAGCTTATAAAAGTTTTAGGCAATTTCCAGTATTATTTCAAACACAACCCCCATCTTTACTTAGTAAGTAAGCATGCACAAATATTCAGATTTCTTCCTCTTCTGGTTAATAGAAGCTGGAAAGATTGGGAAAATTACTTGATCTTTATCTAGTACTTAGATCTTCAAAGAGTACAAACATTAATTAATTCTCACAACACCTCCCTGTGGAATGCAAGTACAACATTCCCCATTTTGCAGATTAGGAAAAAAACAAATCAAAAGCTGAGGGACAGGAACATCTAACTATCTTGGAAAACAATTCCAGCAAAATATTTTAAAAGCCTGAATTCAACCCTTCTTGCAAGTGTGCAGGATACTCTCAAGCCATAGTTTAATCCTGAATCTGGGTATCTGAATGGATATGAAACATCTATTTGCTTTCTTAAGTTGCCTACAGCACCACTAAGATATTTTAGTGAGATTGCATTCACATCTCCTACCAAAGGAGCACTTAAAAAGTCAGAAAACATTCAGTAAAAAAGTATTGCTCTTACCTTCTGCTACATCATCATCTACAGCGCCTTTCACCTGAGAAAAACACCACTGAATGTCATTTCCTCCTCCAGCTCCTAAAAAACACAATCAGAAAGAATGAGACCCCCCACAGCAACACAGAGCACACAATAGTCACCGACTGAACATTTCAGACAACATTGTACACGCCTACTTCCTCAGCAATGCTGTCGGCACAATTACAAATCGCCCCCCCCCTTTTCCTTTACAGATATTGTTTTTGTCATTTGTGGTTTGCCAGCCCTCAATGCAACGTTTGTCGAAAGCAGTGGAAGCAAAAGCAGCAGCAGTGATAAAAGACTGTCGCCCAAAGCTCGCTGGACGAGGTAACATTGCTAGTGCTAACTTTAACTGCGCATTTAAAATGAGAGGGCACCTACATCATCCTTCATACAAAGCTTCTTCCTACTTTAGAAGTCTGAGACCTCTACAAACACGCACACACACACACAGAGTAACTGTCAGAAAGAGCTGCACATTCTTGGAAAATTTCAATCTTTCGTTCAACAGACACCAAGCTTGCTATCCATTTCCTTCTTTTACAAAACATTGAACTGAACCTACATACTAAAGTCTAAAGAAAAAGAATTTTACCACAATTTTAGAGTCTCTTCGCAGAAGTAATGAAAGCAATTATCAGCCTTTAAAAAAGCAGCAAATCCAAGCAGAAAAGCAAACAAGCAATCTGATGTTAACAAGTTCTACTACCATAGAAAACGGATCGAAGAGAAAACTTCAGGAACATTACTGCCTCGGCGGAAGGCAGTGATTCATTTGAACCCTGCCACCAAAACACACAAAAAAATCACCACCCATTTCTTTTGCATTTCATTCCGAGCAAATCACTGCAGGGCTGAGTACATACAGGAAGAGACTGAAATGGGCTTGCCCACTTTTTTTTTTTTTTTTTTTTTGGAAAGCCACTGTCAAAATGGAACTTTTCCTAAAGACCATTCAAACAGGCTGAGCAACAGATGGCATTTACACGTTAATCCAGAGGTCTGCTGTTGCTTTAGGGATAACAAAGAATAGAGAAGGGGCTTCTTCCCTCTTCTACTCTAAGTTAATGGGAAAAAAAAAAAAAAAAAAAAGACATGGAAATCAGAAGCCCAAAAATAATCTTTAAAAAGATCGAGTGTCTCAGAACGTTAAGAGAAGTGCTGGAATACAATCAGAGTCCAGTCTGCATTTTTTGCTTGCCTTCATTTCGCTTCTGAAGGACTGCAGACATGCAAGCTACATAACTTGACAAGGTGAAGGCAAGTACAAGCATCCATCTAGGCAAGAGATGTCAAAATGCTTCTTGCAGATACACTGGAAAGGTTTGCCACTTGTATCTCTCTGCCATTCCCCAAAACCCGTACAATCTATTTCCCTTCCCCTCTCCAACCTCTTCATTTCTCATTTAGCAGCTGGCACCATGGAAGCATTTAAAGGGGACAGCTCTAAGAAAAATAATCACTGCTCTTTCTACTTAAGGCTAAAATTCTATTTTTCATACAATTTACTTGACCCAAGTTGGCACTTCGCGCCCCCCCACCCCCCCCATCCCCAAAACCCGTACAATCTATTTCCCTTCCCCTCTCCAACCTCTTCATTTCTCATTTAGCAGCTGGCACCATGGAAGCATTTAAAGGGGACAGCTCTAAGAAAAATAATCACTGCTCTTTCTACTTAAGGCTAAAATTCTATTTTTCATACAATTTACTTGACCCAAGTTGGCACTTCGCGCCCCCCCACCCCCCCCATAAAACACAAAAATGGAGCATGGGCGTATGTGTGGGGGAAAAAAGCAAAGCGCAGACCTCATACAGCCTCTCATGCTCGCTCCTCCAAATGCAAAGCGCTGAAAAGACAATTCATTTGCCGAGAAGGGGGATGAATGTATTTCCAAATTAAGAAATCACAAGGAAAAGTAAGAAGGAAGAGATACCTCATGCATACACACTTCTAGCCTACCAAGAGCACTTTAGGATGCAAAATGGGCAGCAAGCACAGGAAGGAACGAGAAAGAAAACACAGAAAGACCTGTATTATTCAATTACATCCTGTACCCAATTTTACTCTCATTTGCAGATGCTTATAAGCTGCACCCTAGAGAAGGGTGCAATTGCACTCTCGACACAAGCACGTCTGCACCCTACAACACCTCTCCGGGCACAGCAGCACTTCCCTGCACAGTCCTTACTAACTCCACCTGAGAAACAAATGCAACATACAAGCACCCTTACAAATTCAAACAGCCTTTGGCGGGGGGGGAGGCAAAAGACCCACCCGGTCTGCAAGCCTCCAGCACACTGAACTTCAAAATACACCACTTCCCCCATCGAAGCCCCTGCACCTTGCTTCTTTCATGCCCTTTTTTTTTTCCGCGAGAAGAGAGGGAAAAGAAGGAGGGGTGG
>KL285617.1:0-17523 GCA_000699545.1 Podiceps cristatus
CCAGCCTGTCCAGGTCTCTCTGGATGACATATATGAATATACGTATACTTGAATACGTATACTTGAATCAACTTGATGACTGAGCCCCAAATCAAAGGCACTACTAAGACACAGGATGTTTTGCCTCCGTGTGGGATTGTGCCACCACAGGAAGGGATAAACACACCCGCCTGCACCAGGCTGCCTACAACGGCACAAGATGGAGGCTCAGGCATCTGAACAGGAGCACTTTCTAGCTGACTCAGGACCAGGCCGAGCCTGTTCCCTCATGCATGCCAAATACCATGAGGTCCCTTGAGGACTGCACAACACAGGGCAAAGTGATTTCCCTATCAAGGAGCAAGAGATCGTTTTGTAGTTGCTTAATTACGGTCAAATCCACCCTTCCTTCAAAAGTATGCACAAGCAGGGAGAACACAGGAGCCAGACAAAGAAGGAGCAAAAGCTTTTTCTTCATTTATCCTCACATTCAACTGTTTTTCAGCAGTTTTTCAACAGAAATGCATTACTTCAAGCTTACGCAGGCACTAAGGTGCTGCCTTTGGGGAACTGGCTGGTGGGTCTGTGCAAAGACCAGCTATTTTGGTTACCATTCTCCTTGCTCAGGCAGATCCAGCTCTGCCAGACGCAAGGGCAGAGGCAACCAGTGCTGTTGCTGGGGCAGTTTATAACAACACCAAGCTGATGGTTTGAATCAGCGTAACTCTGAATATAGCATAACCCCAAGTGCAGTTTCTCACCTTGGAACTTTCCCAAATGGACCAGAAAAATATATAATCACGGTGTCCTTCCTGAAAAAGAGATCCAAGCCAATGTTAGGGCACAGGTAGAGGGATGCCATTTCTTTAGTGGGGGTGCTCAGTAAGGATCAAAGCTGTTGCCCAGATGCTAAAGAGAACCTTGACATCTGCCATGCTAGCACATTGCTGCAGGCAAGCAATCGAGCAACAACGCAGCTAGAGAGCAGCAGCCCCGTATGTTGAACGGGGGCCACAGTAGAGACGAGTAACACAGTTAAGAAGACTGGGCTGGGATTTTTTTTTTCTTTGCAAGACCAGCAGTTTGTTGGAAAGATGTTCAATAGAAACTGCATTCCAGCAAGAAAAATAAGAAAAATCTGTATCCAATTTGACTTCCCTTGGGTTACATCAAGGATTAATTTGGTCTGTTAAACGTACAACGCAAGACAATCATATTAATTGGATATTAGGAACCATTCCTTCCCTGAAGGGCTGTCAGGCCCTGGCACAGGCTGCCCAGGGCAGAGGTGGGGTCACCGTCCCTGGGGGGATCAAAAAGCTGTGGAGATGTGGTGCTGAGGACATGGTTTAGTGGTGGCCTTAGCAGTGCTGGGTTAGCGGTTGGAGTCGGTCTTAAAGGTCTTTTCCAACCTAAACAATTCTCTGATTCATAAGAGCTAGGATTTAAAAATTCTACCCTTTCTCTGTCTTCCCAAACCTATGAAAACACCAAAACTTGTAATTTAAGGGAACATAGAGCTAGAGCTACTTAAATCCACACCTTTTCCATGAACTTAGCTGATTTATAGCAAATTTATGCTAGCTAATAAAGAATATCCTGGTTGAAGCTTAAAAGTAAGTTTAGATTCTGTTATATAAGAAGAAATATTATAGCCTGCAAATCAAATTACAGAGCAAGGGTAACATGACCTATTAAAAAAAAAGATACAAAGTCAATAACATGATGAATTCAAATTTTGTTTCAAACAGAAGACGAAAAGGTTTAAAAATAATTTTTGTTGACTTTGATTAACTAACAATTAAGCTGTAAACCAGTGTCCATTTAAAAAGTCAGCATCTAAAAAGAAAACATATTCGCTTTTATAACAGCTCTCATGCATTGATACCTGACGTGCAGTTCAGTAGCATTTTGACATGCGATGACTCCCTTTGCCAAAATGAGAACGGAACTCAAGGAAAGATCGTTGCTGCTCAGACTGTGAACATGAGGAAAAAAACTATCTCAGTTGCTGGATCCAACAGCAAGCTCTTTTCTTATGCAAATGCCCTCTGCTCTGCACCCAAATGCCCTGAAGCACACATTCTTTTAGTTAGGGGATTTCTCCAAAACTTCTGAATTTTGCTTTTAGGACCCAACAAAAGCATTATCAAATCATAGTTCTTCTCTGCAAGCTATAGCTCTCTTGAATTTAGAATGAGAGACACTTCCCCTATGTACACCAGAAGAATCATTAACTGTCTTTTGGGTTACATAAGGGATGTACTTTATACCTCTATGATTACACAACTGACCCCCAGTGCAGTTAAACTCTTCCTATAATAAATCCAATTTAAGTACAGCATATTAAAGTGGTGTGGTTAAACCCTCGTGTTTAAAACACCCCCGAAGACACAAAACTAGCAACCTCTGAGGATTTACTCTTTAATTGCATGTTTATTCTATTACTTGTTGGACTGATGCATGAACTGACCTAGGCCCAGTAGACATAGAATTACAAAATATGCTTAACATCAGTGGTTTGGAATTTGTCAGAGGATTAAGGGATCCTCTCTGTAAATTGATTTACCTAAACGAGCCAAGGACATAAAACACAGAGATCCTATGCTAAGGACACATTCCCTGTGATAAGATAACATGTCCTGTTTGGGAGTTACTCTGTGATAAGAAAACATGCCCTGCCTTTTTGTGATGAATAGGGGAGCTACTCACATATCCTGTCTTTTGTGATGGATAAGCCAAAGTTAAGTGATTAAGGGCATAAACAACATTTGCATTTGTTAAACATTGCTCAGAAATCTAATTAATATGTATGTAAGATATGTATTTAACCCAGACCATCAGCCTCAGCAGGTAAGCACGTTCGGAGGAGTGATCCCCCGTGCTTCCAGCGCTGCAATAAAGAACACTCTACTCCATAACCTAATGTTCATTTCTTGAAAACAGGACCTCATTCATTAAATATGAAATATAAGGTTGTGATCCAGCGTTGTGATCCAGCATGCCCAGGAAAGCAGAGGAGCAGGTACATTCTCCTTTTCATCCCTCTTTCCAACAATGCTTTTAAACACTTCCAGTCATACTGCAAATCCAGTCATTAATTCTGGGATGGGGTCCAGCAATAACTGCAGGAATTTGGGGCTCACCTGCTTGCACCTAGTGCTATGTGGAAGACCTTTAAAGGCAGAGTCGCCCCCTTTTATCTGGGGTGGGCAGGCAGTGGTGGGGCTTTGACTTCCCACAGGAGCAGCTCAGCTTTGTGGCTACCCCTCTCCTATAACGCAAACTACACTGAGACTCCAACACTTGCACCAGCTCTGCTCTGCTGTTTCACCAGCTGCTTAAACTGCCCCTGCTAGCTTCTCAAAGGCTTTAAAGCCCTTCACAAATCAGGCTAGTTCTCTCCACCTAAAAAGATACAGATCCACGGCAGGAGTTGTCCTAGCACTGAGTCCCCCTCATTCAGCACTGTGCTGTTACAGGGTTAGAAGAAGTACGGGAGAAGATGGCTAACAAAAAGGCTGGGAAGACAGGGATGGAGCCATCCTCTCTTACACAGAGCTGAGGCATCTCAGCCTGAGACGGACGAAGTGGAAGAGAGGTGAGGAAGCAGAAGAGGAAAAAATCAACCCAGGCACCAAGTTGAGCACACGCATTGTAATTCCTGGAGAGGTGTCAGTGGTGCCGGGACTCCCTTGAGATTATTTTAAAACACCTGGGTAAAAACTGTGAGGCTGAGACCATCTCAAACTGAGCCAGGCCTCTAGCACAGCCCTGCCTGCACTTAAATGTCTGTGCCTCAGCTTAGTGCCCTACATCCCCCACTGTCATCTCTAAAAGCAAGCATCACCCCTTACAGAGACATCCAGCAACTCTGCTCTGATGAGGACTTAAACTCTCTGATGCTACCCTTGGCTTCATTGTGGCTATCGTTTTTAATAGGTTTAAGCCATTTTTACTCACTCTATTTTCTTCAGCTTTTTCATTCTGGAAAACAGGTCCATCACCCTCTTCACCTCCGGATCCCGTATCCGATTGTCCTGCAAGCTGCACATGGATTCATTCTTATTAGTACTCCAGGTCCCCTAGGAACGAGCAGCTGATTTGAGTATTGTGCTACAACACACTCACTTTATTTCCTCAAGCTGGAGGCACTGCAATGAAGCCTCGACCAAGTTAGTCATCCCCTCAGCTGTGATGCTCCCACCTGTCAACCTGGAAAAAGAATGAATCACTGAAAACCAAGCAGAGGGATGACTAGCATCCCGCACAGCACCCGCCTGCGCCGCACTTCCAATGCAGAGAAGAGGCGGCCTGACTCTGCCACCTGCAACCAACTTTATCCTCCTTTTAACCAGGACAATGCAATGTTCTGCTTGATACCGGCATAAAGCAAGCACCGCATATCCGTGCTGTTCTGCACAGCACTGTGTTGCTCTCTGTACAGTGCTGCACAGAGCAGATCAGCCTCGAGTGAGCAGATGTAATTAAACCACAAGATAGAAACAGAGGACAGACAGAAAAAGAGGAGGCTCTGACCTTACAAGCAAAGACTTACTCTAGTTTCTTCAGGCTCCCCATTCCTCGTAAGCTCTTTGAAAGAGCAGCGGCAAAGTCATCACCACATCTCCTACTACGAAAGCTAAAACATGAAGAAAAGGGAAAAAATGTAAACACAACAACCACCAAAATAAGCTACCCCACAGAGCAGGTTAAAACGTGATTAACAAAAAAGTGTTGAATTTCTCTCTTAACACCCATTTATCATGCTCTTTTTTTTCAGCACCTTTATCTTTTCACAGCTGTTTAAAATAAAAAAAAAAATTATACTCACACATCAATTGCAAATACCTCAACAGTCGGCTGCTACCTTTTGGTACAGCTACATCATGTGTAACTGCTGCCCCAGAGAAGAGTCAGCCCTATTGCATGTCCCACCGGAGTTGGGACCCAGGGGACAAGGGAGGTCATGCAGGGGCAAACCACACTCATACAGAAAGCGGCTGACAGCTCCTGTGCAATGAGCTGCCGAGTGATGAGCAGGTTGACTTCAGGCTTTAAATGTTTTAAATTTGGGCAGCAGAGTAGCCAGAGTTGTCCAAAACCTAAAAGAACCAAGGTTTTTAGGGGAAGTACCTCTTTTACAGAGGAACTGGTGGTGTTGGAAAAAAGCAAACAGACTAAAAGGGAAGCTTTCAGGCACACAAGCCCTCCTGTGAATCAGCTGCAGGATGTCCTGGTTATGGGGTGTACTGGCACTGCATGTCTCCCCGGTATGTTTGGGGGTCATGAGAGCAGAATCCCACCCTCAGTGGGATGCAGTTGCCCTAAGTGCCTCTGCCACCTTCCCCTAAACCAGAGGGAGTCAGGAGAAAGCTGCAGAGGTACAGTGGCATGACGGACACGGCCCACGGTCACCAGGACCACATCTGAGGCGATGCGGCTTCTTTAGACAGGTTCTGCACAAGCAACATGCAGTGGGATGCCTGGGGCCCCACTGCCCTTCGCCCGCCCTTCCAAGAGACAGTACTCAGAGAGCTCGTAGCCCGCAGACCATAACCGAAAGCAGGCACAGACTTGAGTGCATATGAGCTGAGGAAGAACCCTTAAAATCCTTTCTCCTAATGCAAGGGAGCAGCCCGACCGTCCTCGGGCATCTGCCTAATCTGCTCTTTGAAAGCAGAGGGCTCTGTGAGCTGCCCGGTGCCTGCAGTAGCAATTCAGAGTCAGGATGTATCATGAGAAAGCTTTCCTGACCGTAAATGAAATGGGATCCCTACCCCTCTTAATGGCGGCAGAGAACAACCGAGTACCGCCCCTTTTACAGTGATGCCAACAGACAGGAAGAGCAGCTTTCATGTCTCTGTTTATGCTCCTCTGCTTCATAGCAGGCAATGACATACCCTTCAGGTCAAAGTAATTCTCACCCTGGCTGCTCCCCATCTTCTCCACATTAGCAAACCCTATATACATGCCTCCGAGTCATTTATAGAAATATGGAATGAGAGCCAGCCCACAGCAGGATCCTGAGAGATCCTCCTTGAAATGTCCTTCCAGCATTTCAGCAAAGCACTGATAGAGACCTCTTCAGAGTGCAGTTGTCACCTCCTATTTGTCTGGTTTATGCTGATTTCACTTAGGTTACAATTTTCTCATTTGCTTGAAGGATTCACCTTGCCTTTGTAGTGTCAAGAAATACCTACTATTCTCTCTCTTATCTACTAGACTAACCACCTTGTCTGATTGTTTTAGTCAAAAAAAAGAAACAAACAAACAAAAAAGCAGCCAGAATGGATTTATCACCTTAATATCCATCAATCACTCATAAATTCATTATTTCATAAATTTTTTCGGTATCAAAGTTATGCTGTTCAAATTAGAATTTCTCACATCTTCTTCACCTCTCTCTTAAAACATAAATACTAGGCTTGCCCTTCCAACCCCTTAGCCCTTCTCTCCACCCACCAGCTCGCAGCACTCAGTGCATTTACCTCAAGTGCTCTACATTTTTACAGCCAGCCAGAAACTCCAAACACTCAATGTCCACGAGACATCCTGCAAAATCCAAATGAGTCAAATCCTGGCCCGAGTTTATGACAAAAGCCAAAGCTGACATGTCCAGGGGTGTCAGTCTAAAGTTTTTAAACTCATACTTGAATTTCAGCAGGCTCCCAATGTGCTGGGCAACTTCGAGGTCCTGTGTTTCAAATGTGCAGTGGCAGAGCTCAATGACCTTAGGCCCTGTCAGATGAGTGGCTGCTAGTTTCTTCAGAGACTGCAGGATTGCATCCTGCTTACCCTGCACCCAAGCTTCATCCTGTTCAGCTAGCAGCATGAGAAATGTCCTACATTCTTTTGATGACAAGCCTGAGAGAAAGATGTGAAAACTCTCCATGAACTCAGTCTTTGCCTCATTCTTTAAAGTCCACTTCGACTTCAAACAGAACTTCTTCTTCAGGTTGTTCTTGTCCACTCTCTTACTTACCATGAGACACAGTGCTGCAAAAAACTCCTGCAAGCTCAAGTGCACAAAGGCATAGCCAGTCTCTGGGCAAGTGCCACTTGTCTTCACCTCAAAGACAGTCAGCAATCCATGTGAGGAAGCAAATTCTTTCACGTGCTCTGGAATATCACCAACATAAAATACAAGCTTCTTGTCTTCCAGGCCTTTCAGTGCAAGATCACACAGACCCAAAATGGCCTTCTTGTTACAGTTCAGCTGAGTCACCTCGCCACCTGCATGCTCTCCCTGCTGTTTGTTTATGAAGATGAGAAGCATTTTGATATAAAACTGCGTCATAGTCTGAGGAAGCTCCACACTCACCTGACGTTTAAGGAGCAGATACTCCAAACAGATGCACACGACGTAACACAGAGCAGGGATGAGGCACATGCTGAGGAGCTTGGTGTTGTTCTTCAGGTGAGCAATGGCTTGCTCTTTGAATGAATACTGATGAAAATAGTGGCTGACATATTCCTCAACTTTCTCGTGGTCAAATCCCCAAATTTCTGCTAGCAGATCTACTGTGTTTAATAAGAAGTCAGGTAGTCTCCTAGGTCGGCTGGTGACCAACACTGTGCAACCAGGCAGGAGCTCCCCATGGCAGAGGCCTGCAAAGAGCTCAGATATGGACATATGGGAGGTAAGAGCTGAACCCCCAATAGAAGAGGATGACACGTCCATGTTAGCTGCGAACTCATCCAGCCCATCAAAGATGATCAGTGTATGACAGGCATTTTCATGGAGATACTGGAGCACTGCCTCAGGGCTGTCTTCTGGCTGAAGGAACAGGTCAAACAAAAGCTCCTTCAGAGTCAATTTTCTTTTTAATAAATTCAGCTGCCGAAACTCAAAAAGGAAAATGAAGAGAAAATGAGGTAGGACACCTTCTGCCCACTTCTGACCGATCCTGTGCATTAGCATGGTCTTGCCTGTACCTGGTTTCCCAAACAAAAAGATCACCTTTGTTTTATCCAACTGGACCACTCTGCGAAACAGATCTGACACTCTCATGGCTGTATCCACACATTCTTCTGAGTCCGAAGCACCTGCCACATCCTCTCGGGGTTTATCTGTTCTCTCTTTTAAGCGGGAAGCTTTGCTCTGCCGAATGACCAGGTTGACAAAGGCTGGGTTGAAAGTCAGTGGCTGTGTTTGTTCCTGTGCTGCTGCTCCAGCTGCTCTCTGGTTTCTGTACCTCTGGCGGACAGAATCAACGAGTTGATGCCGGTACTTTTCAGCTGAATCTGAGAAATAAGACAACAGAGTGACTATGAGGGTGAAAAAGTTAGTTCTGAGCTGTGACAGATACAAAATACTACCACTTACACACAGAGAAAGAACAGCCCTGATCAGAGGCTGCTCCACAGAGCTAGGCAGAGATGACAAATTCTGAACACATGAAAAAAACCCCTTAATTTTCCCTATTTTTGCACAGGGGCCAAAGAAGAAGAAAATTCAGGGAACAGGTAACACAGCTTTATATAAAAACTTAATCTTACTATGTCTTTAAGATGAGAATAAGGTATTGGTGTGTTATGCAGATAATTCCCCGTTCACTAGCTCCCTGTTCACCCATGCTGGGAGCACCTCCTCAAGAACTTCCCTGTATGCAAACTTGCAGTCAAAAATGGGTTCCAGCCCGGCTGCAGCCACCAGCTTTGCTGTGCTCCCTGTGTTCCCCCGCCAGACACTGGGCAGCACCAGACCATGGGGACTGCAAGGCTAAAATCAGAGGCAGAAAAAGATACAGAAGGGCAGATGATGAAGGAAAGGATGTGGACACTGGCATTATACATCCCACAGGTCTGCTCAGGCTACCCAGTCTTTCCTGGAATTACTCTGCCTCGGCTTTGTCATCACGCATTGATTCAATTACTTCTCTACTTTAGGGTGAGATGAAATCATAGTTTTTAATCTGCTAGAGAAACTGCGGAGCCTTCAGAGGGTTTTTAATTGTCAGTACATCTCCTGATTTGGTTTTAAAATGCAAGCAAAGACAGGGATGACCTACAGCTGAATGTTTTACCAACATATCACACTTTAGGGGAGTCCTTAGCCTATGCCACCTGCATCTCTTCTCCTCAGGTAGATTTAATGTATCTCTGCAATGCAAATGGATGTTTCTTGTTATTTGCCAGGTCCTGTTGCCTGTATTATTTATAACCTGGGGCATTAAGAGTTTATGCAGCTACTAAACAAAAGTTTCCCTCAATGCAGGAGGTTGATTTCTTGGATGTTACTGCAAAGGAGTTAAAGGGATCCTTCCTCAGAGGGAAGCACAGCACCATTCTGCTTCCAGAACACCTACATACCTAGTCGTCGCTGTTTAACATCCTTATCACTCACAGAGCTGCTGAAACGGCGACGTTGCATAAACCCTGAAAATTGAAAAGTTAGAAACACGTCAAAAGAGCATTTTGAATGGCAGCTTATTAGTGCTGGACAAGACCCTTCAGCAAAGCATTTGGGGAACTGAAGAAGCAATATTGGAAAGACAAAACTATAGGGAAATTCAGGCTGAGTTTACAGAACTGCTTTTGCAATTGTTGAAGTAAAAGCAGAGGTGCTTCTAACTACAGAAATACAGCTTAGGCTGCTCCTCCTGAGGCTAATCCATCCTCTGTCCCACTCCGAATACACTACAGTTCTCAGGAGTGACCTCGGGGTCTAGGCTGGTTTAAAGACCTTCAATAATGGAGCTGCCTGAACTTCTCTAGGCAATTAATTCCAACACTTCAGTTTATTTATATAGATTTTCCTAGTGGACAACATCAATCTTGCCTGACACAGTGTGATCTGCTGCCTCCCTGTTCTATCCACTTGAGTGTTTTTGCAGAGAAGTCAAATAGGTCCTTCCTCCCCCCTGGGACACATAATCAGCTACAAGGATTCAACATTTATCTAGTACTGGAAGATGACTTTGCACTTCACAGAGCTGTTCATAACCAAATCTTACTGTTCTCAGCCAACAGCAGCTCAGACATCAGAAACAGGGAAGTACAAGCTGCCAGTGGAAGCCTGGCTTTGAAAATCTTCACAGGAAACAATGTGAATTTTAAAAGGCATGTTTTGCAAGAAATGTGTTAGGTTTAGCAAATGATGCTCAGAGCCTTTTGCTCAACCTCCTCATTTGCTTAGAAGCACAGTGCTAAGCAGTGCCAGAACCTTGGCAAAAAAACCTACTGTAACAGCCCATCAAAAAGCTGCCTAGGAAATGCCCCGACTGGGGCATTTCAGCACAGCTGCTGGAAGACAAAAAAATGAGGTATAGGCAACTCTGGGTTTGAAGGAGCACAAAGAAGTAGAGAGACCATTAAGGGCTACAGACAGCCTAGTCAAAGACTGACACGGCATGGAGGAAGTAGTTCTGGGCATATGAAAGAAGCCTGGCAGATTTAAGACAGAGATAAACCAAATAACGATACTAGATATCCCAGCTACACACTGTAGCAAAGCCCACAGCCCAATTTCTGTTAATCGTTCTCCACTTCTCCTCAGGATCTAAGTCCACCCAAAGCAGGATAAACCTGTGTGATGGACCTGAAAGAAAGCGGGAGCAGGAAATATCAATGACTAGACACATCTCAGCTCCACAGAAAGTTCCCAGCGAGCGAAGCCAGCTGCCAGGTCAGCCTCCACAAGCTCAGGTGGCCAGGGAGCACTGTGTGAAGGAGCTACATATACTGCTGTGAAAAGCTGCCCTGAATTTTCTGCGACTGACCACAACCACCTCACTGGTGAGTCTTGTCTAGGCTGGGTGATGCATCTGCCGCACTCTGAACACAGGAACTGCTCTGTTACCCAGGGGAACATGGCAGGGAACACTTATGGCTCTCAGAGGGATAGAATGGGCAGAGCTGAGAGAGGCACAAGTCTTTCTTTCTTTCTTAGCTGGCTCTAGTAACTTTCAGCACTATTTTCAAATTTCTATTGCACCAGCAACTGGCAAGATCAACCACCTACTCACTAGGGCAGCGCAGCAGCAGTCCGTCTGCAACACAGAAAGGTCCCTTTTGTTTCCAAGTTCTAAAAATTGCACATGACACACAAGATACAGTATTTGCAGTGCCGTGACTCAGAAACAGTCTCAGAGTGAAAAGCAGAGGCAAAGGTGTCTCCATGACCATACAAACAAGGGGCTGCAAAGGTAGGCTGGGAGCTACAGTTTAAAATGGGTGACACAGTGTTTGCTGCTCAGGGAGCACAGTACTAAAAGCCTGTTTCTGTCTGGCCAGGAGCAGGGAATGCAAACAGCAGCTGCAAACACATAAGGTACTGAGGGCACTAGCAAACCTCAGCAAGAACCAGAGCCAGTTCTCCAAGAAGCTCCCGTGGCTGAGTGTGAGCCTTAGCCAGTCCCCTAATTCACACAGCAGGAAAAAAAATAAGAGCAGCTTTGTTACCTTAATTTTAGTTTGCATTCTTTTACCAGAAATTGTTGTATGGTGCAATGTCCCCTTTCACATCCTGAGTTTTCATAAATAAGGTCGCCAAACTGTCAAGAAACAATCTGCTGGCGAAGGGCAGAACTCCAGATACTATGGGACTGACAAGGAGCAGAATCCAAAACGCCCCGGGAGCAGAGGAGGCAAAACTTAAACATCAAGCTGGGGCCCAAGGATGCTGCATCATCGTTAGCGCCTGATAAGGTTGGACCCATGGTTAGTTTGGGCTTTCAGAGATAAGCAGCTGAACTTTGTGTGAACTTGGCTCACTGACACAGTAAAAACAACGCTCCTGGGCTGCAACCACCCCCTGCCCACAGAAGCCCCTTCCCCACAGAGCACGTGTGGTGAATTAAGCACCTGCCGTGCTTTAATTGAGAGACGAGAAAACTAATGACCTGTGAGAGAAGGAAGTCATTGTGCCTGACTGTAAACCACTGGGAACGGTTTACAGAGCTGCATGGATGTCAGCCATGCGTTAGCCAAGTGATGCGTGTGAGGGGAGCGACCCCCCTGCACCTGGCGCCTAATAAAGTAATGCCTGCTTTCTAATACTAGAATTCTAGTGTTAGAGAGTTTATTCATCCTGGATCTTGGTGACAGCTTTTCCTTCAAATCATCTATTTTTCACCACTGGGCAATCCAGCACCAAACCCACTCCCTGCCACCTACATTAACCACCTCTACAGGACACAAGGCCTGCACTTTACTCTCTGCACTGCCAGGGTCCTGTCTCAGCTCTGCGCTGCAGCCTGCAGAACACAAGGCTTCATTTCCTCCTGCTCTGTTTCCCCCCAGCACACATTTCAGGAGGACACAGCAAACTGACGTCAGCTTTCTGTGATAATTTGGATTTACTTTGCCACTACCTCCACCATTTCACCTCTCTCAAAGCTGGATGCCAGGATTACATCCTTTCTCTCTCTTTCTGCTGTGAGACCCTTCACACGGGCTGATGTTTCATTTTTTGGAAACCTAACACCTGGTGACTGAGAAGGCAACTCGGAATTTGGCAGCTTCCAGTAATTCCAGCAGCTGTTACACAAGGGCCATCATTCAGTGGTGGCACATACCTTCAGTATCTTCACACTGCACCAAAGGCTTCTGACTGCCATTTGGGTGATGGATGCCACTGCAAAGTACCAGGGGAAGAGGGCAGATCTTGAAAATAAATCTCTCATTTAATGATCTGCATGAAGTAGAAAAGCCTCAGTCCCATATCTACCCCTGAAAAACGCCCTAGAACTACTACTGTTGGTTCTTTTAAGCTCTGATTCTGACAACTCTGCAATGGTTTCTGCTGGATCAACTCCTGAATAGTCTTTCTGCTCTTCTTTTAAAAGCCAAACTAACTTCCTCCACCCACCAACAAGCCAACCACAGTAAAAGTGCAAAAAGTGGGGATTTTGCAGAGTGGGTGAGAGATTCCCTTGCTAAAGAAAGTACAATGAGGAAGTTTCTTATCAGTCAGGGCCAACAAGGTTTTTCTGAAATTCAGGGAGAGAAAACAAAATGGGAGGTTTATCTGGAAAGCACC
This sequence comes from Podiceps cristatus, assembly GCA_000699545.1. Lineage (NCBI taxonomy): Eukaryota > Metazoa > Chordata > Aves > Podicipediformes > Podicipedidae > Podiceps > Podiceps cristatus. Next base: position 12,965 of record KL285617.1, read on the forward strand.
AAGAACAGAGAAGTCAAACCTGAAGTTGCAGTGGCTTCTCCACACCTTGACAGCACTGTGGCCAGTCCATGCAACATTTGTAGCCCTGCCCAGCACATGGGCAGAGAAGATAAACTCCAAGAACATAGTACCCCGGGATCTGTTCCAGCCTTACCTTTCGGCACAGACAACCGGGCACTCACATCTGTGCATGCTTCCTGCTTCTGGCTTAAATTACCTAAAGGAGTTGGATTGGAAATGAAATACAGTTACTGCAAGTCTCCTGCTCCTGAAATCCGGGGTGCTGCTATTCAAAGGGCAAGCAGCTTGCAACACACACAGTGATACCAACCAAGGTTCAGTATAAGGGCTGATGTAACACAGCCAGGTTTCAGGCTCCCCATCTGATCTTTTCCTTTCAGATTGCTCTAAATTACAGTTAAGCTCTACTTTCAAGGGAGGAGTGAAACAACTTTTCTCTATGATACATACAAACTCAAGAGCGTGGGCAGCTGCGCGTGTGACCGCAGCCAAAAAGGGAAGCCTTAATCTTCCTCACCCCTGAAAGGAGGTGTTTCTGTGATGAAACCATTGCAGAGGCAGTTAGCAGGCCAGTCAGGGACTTTCTGACTCACTGCATGGCTCAAGCTGCCACGAAACCCCACTCAGCACATCCAGTCCCACAGGCAACATTCAGATCTTCAGAGGGAGAGTCTGCTCAGGCCAAACAGGAGTCTGCATACCACCAGGGCTCTTCTGTTCAGATAAACTCATGCCTGAAAGCATCACTCTCCAAAATCAGATGGAAAGCCTTCATACATTAATTCTTCTCACTGTTATTTCCAGCATTTCCCAGCTGGGAGTGCAGCTGGGAGTGCAGCCTCAGGTATTTATAACAACTTCAGTATTTCTAGCACTAGCATCAGCACAAAGCAACAAAGAACAAGGCTCTAAACGGGCACATGTGCCGCACCACAGGCTCACACAAAATATCCCTCAAATATCCTGACGCTTGCGCTGTGTGCCATGTAAAGCAAAGTAAACCCGTTCTGGTGCTGGAAGACTTGATCCCGCTATTTCTCTGCTACTCACCCCAAGCACTGCTTCAGCTGCTCCCCAGGTGGGCTTCAGCCCGCATCAGTTCTCAAGCCTCGCTCACCATGCAGACAGAAATGCTTTTCTCTAGAAGTCACTTCAGCTAAGGCAATCTAGTGGTTAATCTTGCCTAATCTAAGACTGCTTGTCCTCCTCCAAACCACCAACTCCTGCCAACACCCTTGGGCAGCCCCTGCAACCACACAGCTATCAGGGGGTCAGGGTTAACTGAGCGCCACCCCTAGACCAAAAGCAATTCATCTTCAGAAGGATCAGCGATGCTAAACTGTCAATACTACAGTCAAACCAGCATAAGCCAACTCCGAAACCTTAAGAGACATCTTTTATGATATGCCACAGCATTAAAAGCCTGAAATCTGTTTTGCCTTCAGCCCTCGTTCCCCATTGCTTGTCTGCTCTTTCAAGTAACTGCTGCAGTTGGTTACCAAAGGCCGCGTTTGTCTGACTGGTGCAAGCAACGGCAAGTTACTGCAAGAAGGACATGGCCTTCTCAGTACCACTGAGGAGGACTCATCATGGAAGACTTCCTGCGAAGTATGATGTTAACAGAAAAGAATTAACCACCAGAAAAAGTAATCCAGCAATCACCAGAAAAAGTAATCCGGCTTAGCTGGTGCCACAGGCTTTCACCAAGGAGAGCGCATGCACACTGGGTGTACAGCCTACAACACGACACACGGTGTATTGGCCGCACTCTTTATGGATCACGCGATTTTCTTTAAAGCCACTGCCACCAACTGCTAATGAAAGAGATGGGGAAGTTGTCTTCTTATGGTGTGAGTACTCTAGGACTTCTCTATTTCTTGCCTTTTTGGATCAGGAAAATAAAAAAATAGCTATTAAAAATCCATGGAACAAAAAGGTAGTATTTTTTCCTTCTTCAACGAAATCTATCAAAAAAATTCATCTCGGCTTTATTGGAGAGGAGGTGCACAATTTTTCTTGGTTTTGGTTTTTTATGTTGGTTTTTTTTTTACCTCAACCTACGTTTCTAAGCCAAAAGTTGTGCTTTCAAGAAAAAAATACCACAACAAATTTCAGCGGTTTGAAAATCTTCCTTCAAGAAATCTGGAAGAGAAAACTTGGCAAAATAAACTTTCTCACCTAGAAATATGAACTGAAGCTGAATTTTTGGATTAAAAACTCATTGCCATTGAGAAACTCCTGAGCTGCTATTGCATCAGTGTTCTCTCTCACAGCCATCATGACGCTCTCCACTCGCACCAAAAGCAATCAGGAATCCCTACAGCACATGACACCTTTTTCCCCACATTTCAAATAGACTCATGTCTCGAGAACACTATTTTTATTCTGGGCAAAGTGACTTTGCCCTTGGGGACACTTTCAATTCAGGAATCCAGATGGTATGACCACGCAGGTTCCCACAAGCTCCACCGAACCCTCTGTCCTGAAATCAGGACAACTCTTACAGAAAGAGCCAAGAAAGTGCCCACCAACACAAGCAAGGCATAGCACAACCAGTAAAAAAGCACGCCTGAAAATGTGAACTCTTGCTCTTTGCTGGCAATAACTATTTTTGGAGGGACTGATCTTATTTCAGAGATTACGGTAAAAGACAGAGTGAACCAGAAGGAAAGTCAGATCATTTTTTAAACCACGCAACTTGGCTAAAAAGACTTGTAGCTGCCTGGACACCATGGAGAAGACTATCGTCTCTCACTGATGAGGCACTGGCCACGCAAGTGTGGGCACTGGTGGTTTCACTGCCTAGACTGGTCTGTTAGCTATGGGAGGCCAAGGCATTGTCTGTGTTTGGAGACAGTCAGAGGAAGCTGGCCTGATCTCCATTACCTTCTCCTGTAGAACTTATGAGCAGTATCTCCAGATCCAAGGGGAGGTCACACTCCATGCAGAGGTACTGTGCAAACTGTTTCCACGTGGCAGGGCCAGCCCTCTCCATCAGGTCAAGAAGCACTGAGACTTTTTCTCTGTGGTCAGTGATGCCATCCAGACCATCCAGAGCCATCCCTGGGAGGAAGTGCCGGGAGGTTGCGAGCAGCCAGTCAGGATGGTGACTGAGGAAGGCCACTAGCTGCAGGCGGGCGCTGGCTAAGGCTGCTTTCAGGTCTGGCTCATTCTGAAATGGAGGCTAGAGGGATCAAACCAGAAAGGTTAGCAATGGGCACAGGGGTGAGAGACGCACAGCCCTGCTGTCGAGCAGCCAGCACAGCCCTTGATGACTTGATCTGCTTTTCTACCCCTTGGTCCAACCCAGCACTTCTTATCTGCCTTACTCTCACCATGTCGCATGGCAAATCCCAGCCCAGCCATTATGTGGTGCAACGCCGCAGTGTTTGTCTTTGCAGCACCTAACACAGCCGTACTGCAAGGGACAGGAGCAAACAATGGGAGTCAGATTCTGGCATCAGCTGGGGAGAAGTTGTGTTGACACCCATATTGCTGCAGTGGTCCTCTGCCAAATATGACATCTCTGGCATCTCTCTCATGTAGCAGGGCCTCTGGGGAAGCATGGGACTCAAGAGTAAGGGCTCAGGCAGCTGTTCTTGCTGCTTGTTTTGTGGGGATGAACAACTCGTTTCTGCTTTGGTGACAGTGTCACCATCCGTTTCCACTTCCTTCCCACAGCAAAGCCACACAGATACAGTCTCCTACCTGCATTGTTGTGTGGTCAGCCTCCTCTCAGTTGTCAAATGCAAAGGCGGCTTCTGCTCCATACCCTGACGAAGAACTGACCTGCTAGTGGCAGCATTTCAGTGCGCAGTGGCAGCCCACCACGTGGTGCATGGCTGTTTGCAGCTGCCTCAGCCAGTGCAGATGCCTAGGGACAGTAACAACAGAGCAGGCGGTCAATGTGGAAGGACACGGGCAATTATATGGGCTCCAGATCTAGAAGTTCTACCTTTGATCCTGGGGTCACCTGTGGAGCTTTTCATCTCTAGGTAGTGACCTGTCGTTGCTTAGCCCTGAAGGGTAACAGGACTGTACAGCCACTCGCTCATCACTCCCCTCCCTGGTGGGGTGAGGAGAATCGGAGAGAGAGTGAGCTCACGGGGTGAGATAAAAACACTTTACCAGGACAGCAAAGGAAAAGATAGAAATATATTAATTATCATAATAATGCATAAGGATAACAGAATATATACAATGAATGATGCACAATTTCTCACCACCCAGTGACCAACACAGTCCATCCCCAGCAGCAGGCAGGGAGCAGGGATATTCCCCTGCAGCCATCCCAGAACAGAAAGTTCCAGAGAGAGCGAGCGAGGGAACACACAGCCAAACAGGTCCAAATAAAATAAAACAAAACCAAGGTAACAAGAAGGGAACATGAACAGAACAAAAATCGAACAAGGTATCAGAGCGAGGGGGCAAAGGCCAGCCCTCACTCACACTGGCCATGCCGTCTGTGGCATGGAATACTCTCTCTGGCCAGTTTGGACCAACTCTTCCAGCTGCGCCCTCCCGGGTTTTGCACCCGC